>CAJHNH020000390.1:280044-301502 GCA_905116865.2 Candidula unifasciata
TTGTTTACAGTAAATTGCTTGAGGCAAAGTTGGCAACACATCAAACGGAATGTGTTTTGGAGGTAATCCATACGAGAAACTAAGGCGGACGTATGAATAGTGAAATGAACACGTCATATATCCTCTTGCTCATAAAAAGCACACGATTTGTGACACTTGCTGTATTTTAAAGGAAACACAAATTATTAGCTGGATAAGGATCAAGGAAATTCTTAGCTGTAAGAAAACAGCAACACCTGTGCGATTTTAAATTACAAAATCATAGTAACATAAGAAATTTGAAGATCAAATGGGAAAATTCGTGTTGATGCGTACGGCAGTTTTCGAGATATTTGTTAAAGTCTGGCTTTACTTGCTTGTCATTCACTCTGGAGGTCGGGAGTTCGTTTGACAGCTGCTTAGTTCGGTTCACTAGAGCAATTTTTACGAGACCCTTGTGGAATGTCACCGGAGCTACGGTGTTTGTGCTTAATGACCCTCTAACGGGAATAAGGAGTTGAGGAAAAGACGCTGACGTTATTAGAACATACATTAGGCAAACTTGATAGCACTATAAAATAGAAAGTTCTTTTACTGGAACCCACACATATGCGAAGAAATAAAGGGAAACCACAAAACACATAGAAAAGATAGTAATGTGGAAAAGCTGGGAAAGAGAGAGAGGAAGGGGTTAGGGGCCGTGATGCTAGCTGCAGGTGACCGAAGAATAAGACAACAGAGGGGCGAGTTATTTGAGAACCTATTGTCCTGGAAGGCGGGGTGGGTGGGGGGAGGGAGGGTGGTGGGCAAAAAAGATTTTAAAAAAAGCATTAATAGGTGTATTACGTTTAAAGTCTAAGAAAGTATAACTGCAAATCTGGTACTTAAACACGCTGAAATACATCTCTGTGTGTACTCACATTAAGCATCGCATGCGTCCTCTGGCCTGAATCCTTGGGCGTGAAGCTACATACGCTGGTGATACCTGTTTGACTGTTGGATTTTGGTCTGTACCATCCGGCAACTGATTCCGTTGCTACGCGTCCACCTTGCTCGACAACTTCCATGTTCCTGGTATCGTTTTCAGATCTCTGTTCACCAAGTACAGAAAGGGCAGCTGTCGGGTCACCTAATCGAAATGGCCGAATCAGCTCTTGTTGTTCCTTTAAAATACCATTACTTCCATCAGGAACCGACGGAAACCGTTGAGATGGTAAGTAGATTTAAAGTACAAATTTTGCGAATAGTTAGCTGCCTGTCCTACCCGAAGTGGTGCATTTATCTTCAAAATGTTCCTGAGTTCGGGTGCAGCAACGTCATCTTGATTTAGCCTGAACTCCGCTGTATCCTTTGGCAGCACCGGCAATCTTTTGCCGTCTCTCCCTCCTACCTTCCACAGATTTAGCAAGGCAAACAAATGTTTACCATTATTTCTTAAAGTGGACTGAGAGCATTTTCCAGCACCCATTGCTCTTCTACCAGACATCATTTTGGAAGCGAAATGAGGTATCACATCTGCTTCGCCTGCTGTATCATACTCCACATCAACAGCATCCATCTCAATATACTCCTGTTTTGCTGGTGCTCCTGACCAGCGAAGAAATGAAGACGGTAGCACATTCAGGTTGTATTTTCTGTAAATAGGTAATTGCTTCAAATGCTTTTGCCGCGCGTTCAGTTTCTCAAGATAGCTGCACAAAGCTACACTGCTCAAAGACATAATGCAGATAACAATCGCTGCAGAGATGTAAATGGCTGTGTTTACGTACGTGTAGGTCTGTTCGGATTTCTGCAACGGGGCCCCGTGTGAGAGACTCCTAGAAGTTTCGTTTGTATGATTACGAAGCAAATAATGCGTCTCACATCTTGCTCCTTCATAGCCGGGGACACATTTTCCACATAACCCCGTAAAAGGGTCGCACTTTTTTCGAAAACAGCCAGATGGGCATGAATATTTGCAGTCTTGGCCAAAAAAGCCACGGTGACACCTGAGAGAACAATTTAGCCCGGCGAAGCCAAGCTGGCAGCGGTAACAAAAGCCACTCTCTGGCTCGCAAGTTCTGTTCTCGCATGTTGTAGGACAGGGAAAGACACAGTCAGTGCCAAAATAACCCAACCTACAAACGTTCTGGCAATCTGGTGGCCTCCGACCTGGTGGGCAAATAGCAGAACCCTCAATCAGCAGGAATACAGCCGATATTACATAAACACCCCTAGTAAGATTTCGTTTCCATTTCGTGGTTGCATAAACAACAATACTTGGACCTTTGCAGTGCACCTGCATTCTTTCAGTCATAATATTTTGTCTTGATTCCTACACCCAAATCTCCAGGTTCTGCAGATGGCTACTTTGTATTTTGACATTGTGGGCTGCGAAGAAAACAAAAGAAAATAATTCAAAATAAGTACGAACACGTAGGAAGCTGAGCTGGCCAAGGTTCTTGGTTACCAATTCGCAAAGAGATGGACATTTAGTAACTGACCCATGGCTCCCAGGTTCTCCAGGCTAATATGGGTGATTGAAAATGTTTTGGAGAGTAACGGCAGTCGTAGTGATATTGCCCACGTCATCCGTCTAGTGTCGATTAGTCTATACAAATATGCTTCGAACACCAAAACCCTGACGAGCCAATGGCGTGTGATCGATCGTCCATTTATCTTTAAAAATTAGCATGCTGGTGTGCAAAAGTTTTAAAAGAATTTTATTTATATATAGTAGAAGTTTAAGAGTGGCTGTGCGCGTTGGTGGTTAGACGCCTGCCTGCGGATCGGGAGTCGTCAGTTCGCGTCCAGACGGAGCCGGACCTTTTTTTAAAGATGACCTTGACTCCCAAGTCGACCCAGCCTTGAGTGGGCACCAGGCGCAGTCCTGCGAAGTAAAGGCAGCTGGCGTGATGCTGACCACATCACCCACCAAGTGCCGATTGGTCTATTAAAATATATATATATATATAGGACTAGTCCTATTTCTTGTCGGTTTCCTTACTTTCATCCTGCTTTTGACATTTAGCCTCTTGACCTTTTAGCTGCTGGCTGATTTTGTTGTATTCTGACTACATGACCAAACCATTTGATTTTTGAATATTCTATGAAATCACTTAACGGTACTGTGAATTCTTAGTTCTTCGTTGGTGGACACTGTTTCTGGTTTTCCCGCCTCATTTCTTGTACAAACCCTCTCACATATTATAAGTTTGCGTTCATGTTTGTCTAGGATTGTCCTTGTCTGTCACTGATAGCACAAAGTTGGTACGAATAGCCGTGCATTCGACAGCTGCTTTTCTTGTGTGTGCATACTGATATTTTGATTAATCAAAAGTGGCGCTATGTGGTAATGTAGAGCCGTACTGTTAGGAACGAGAGTCACAGTGGTGTCAGCGACTGGACGCTCGCCTGCGGATCGCAAGGTCGTGGGTTCAGGTCCTGGTGGAGCCGGACTTTTTTCCAAAATGACCTTGGCTCTCACATCGACCCAGTCTTGAGTGGGTACCAGGTGCAATCTTGGGAAGTAAAGGCGGTCGGTGTGGTGCTGACCACATAACCCACAAAGTGCCGATTGGTCTATAAAAAATATAGGTCTAGTCATATATGCCCAATATGCCTAAAGGCGTAGAAAAGGGTAGAAAAGGTAGATAAATCCCTTACTTATTTATAAGCCCCTTCTGGCTATAGAAGGGAGCCACAATAGCGTTAGGTATTTCAGCCAAATTTTCAGAATCACTTCTTACTTTTAAAACCAGTACTGCTAAGTACATATTAAAAAGCACTTTCCAACGGTACCTCACGACTGTCTGTCAATTGTAAGCCGAGCTATCGACGTGTTTGTGGTAAATATGAATACAAAAGAACAAAAATGAAAGCCACTTATAAAACTTGCTATCCAGAGATGAGAAATCTTTGAGGAGTGTTTACAACTGCTTAAACTTATTGAGTATTAAAAGCAAAGACCCTCATCATCATCATGTAGCAGGTCCTTTGCAGAACGTCGCTCTCATCACGGTCGGCCTGAAAGAAACTCGGTCTCTCGTCAGCTCTCCCACCTCGTGCACTTTCATACTCAAGAAGTCACTTACATCCTGTGCCCATCTTCGTGTCGGTCGGCCTCTGCCCCTCCTTCCTGGTACCATGCCTTCTGCTATAATGTTTTCCAATCCGTTGTGGCGTTTGGTATGACCAAAATATTTCAGCTTCCGACAGGATGCTGTTTATTAGCCAATCTTCCTTGACGTTCAGATCTTTCAAGATGTCAGCATTTCTCCTCTTTTTGTCCAAGATATTCTGAGAATCTTTCTATAGCATATCAGCACAAAAGCCCGAATTCTTTTTATTAAGGACTGGGAGATAGTCCACGACTCACATCCGTATGTTGCTGCAGAGAAGATGCATGCTCTCAAAATTATAATTTTGATCTCCATGCTGGTGCTTAACCATAGACTTTTAAGGCTGCAAAGACCCTAGAAACCATAAATATTTTTGTGTTTGGGACAACAAGGCCTAAGTGAATAAGCGGCTAGACGATCCGCCTCTGACCTGAAGGTTTTAGGTTAGAATCTGCATCAATTTGGATTTGTGCCCCCCCCCCCCCTTTTTCCTCACAATCTGACCTTTGCTCCCACTTCCACCCAGGCTAAAATAAGTACCAGGTAAAGTTCTGGGATGTAAAGGCGTTCGGCGTGATAGTGACCACATCATCCATTGAATTCATAAGTCTATAAAAAGATATGTGGGTGCTTTCTTAATATCCTAACCCCAAACAGAGGAAATTCCCAGGTCACGGAACAGTCTAATATTTCAGGGGGTGGTAGATAGGCTGCATGGAGTCGTGGGACCCAGGCTGCACTCTCTCGTGGGACGTAGGTGGGTTGGCGTTAGGAACAGTTCTATATGTTTTGAGATCATAAAAAGCATTAGAAAGCTAGGAAACCCAAACTTACCACCATCTAAAATGTTGCACAATCATGTGACGTCCTCTGTGGTAGGATATTACGAAAGAACCGATATGTCTAGTATCATATACCCATTTCACCACTGGCGTGAAAAGGGTACTTTATTTATTTTGCTTACTAATCATAGAAACAGCCAACGGTGTTTAATACTATTTTGGTATTTGTTTAACCATAATATTTTTATATTGTAGTGTAACCATTTCTTTGAATTCATTTTTGCATCTGTTGTGTTTTGCTTTTTGTAGTTGTTCTGCTGATGAAGACTAATCGCCGCAGCGTCCTCTGTTTATTTATTGTAATTGGTTTTGTAAAGCTGATATATACTTTATGTCTTTCTTACCATGTTTTTTAACTTCTCTATCTTTTCTTATCTTATCATATCCGTATGTTGCTTTCTTTAGGGAAGATGCATGCTTTTCAAGTATTTACTTTGAGTTACTTGCTGGTGCTTAACCATTTACTTTTATTTCTGCAGCAACTATAATTGTGTAAAATTAATTTTAAAATAAACATACGACTGGTTTCAGAAAAACATCAACTACATACTCTTTTCCCTGAATCCAACATTACTTGTTTGAAAAAGTACAAAACAATTCCTCCGTTGTCTTAGGACAGCCATTCTTAACCTTCAGGAGTGTAACGACTTTTCCTTGAGAGTATTCAACAATTATTTATGTCGTCATGCAGAAAAACAGTTGTTCTCCTTATATGCTCTTATTGCACGTATGGGTTCTGGGGTCGCATTGCATGGGGAAAAAAGAATATACCTACCCCGCCCCCATGTGCTGGGTACACGACAGGGGAGTGAGAGAACGATAGCTGTGTAAATAAGGGGATATGAAGCGACATGGATAAATAGCAGGTGGCTCCAGAATGGTTTCCCATCACAGCTCTAATTGGTACAGTCTATTCAGTGAAAATTCATTCTCCATGAAACTGAAAGCCTCACAGTGTTGTCTCCCCTTTGGCACTGATGACGTCTCTCCTGTCCATAGATGGCCCATTCCTGATAGTCGCAATGCCAGCCAGAGCATCTGCTCTCTCATTGCCTTTCACACCAGATAATATGGGACAAAAATTTAGATGATTTTGCAAAACGCTGCGTGTAGTATCAGATGGAGCCAGTGTTTCCATATATGTCCCGCTAAGACATCCGGACAATGAACAAACAATAAGAAATTTAACTGAGTCTCTGGGGATGTGAATATACAGAATACAAGGTCGCCTGTCTTGGCCCTAAAAAACAATCAAACACAAAAGTTCTGAAGAGACTAGGAGTGCAACATGTTGGCCATATTAAAAAACGTAATACTCTTGTAAAAAGGAAGTAGCGGCTAGAGCCTCACCTGCGGATCAAAAGGTCGTGGGTTCACCCCCTGGCGGAGCCGGACATTTTTTCAAAAATGACCTTGGCTCCCAGGTCAATCCAGCCTTGAGTAGGTACCAGGTGGAGTCTTGGGAAGTAAAGGCGGCCGGCGTGATGCTGACCCTATCACCCATCTTGTGCCGCTGGTCTATATAGGTCTAGCCCTCTATACCCAATACGCCTGAAAGTCGTGGAAAATGGTTCTTTACTTTTACTCTTGTAAAAACCATACTGAAGGGAAAAGAAGAAGGACAATTAGCAAGAGGCAGACAATAATGCAAGTTGCTGATTCACATTAGGAGATGGATGAACAGCAGTCTGAAAGAGTATACATCCAAGGTGAAAGATATAGCTTTTACAATGGAGACAGCATCTCATGTATTGACTGATTTAAGAGATGACATCACAGCATACTGGGCATAACCACAGGTGCTCCATCTCCAACAGCAAATGTGTAGAAGCTGACTCATCTAGCAGCCTATTGGTTGGGCACATGTCCGTTCGATGTAGGCCTCTCAGTCTTTCTTCCCATAAAATCAAATGTAAAGGACCCTTTTCCACACCTTCAGGCGTCCTGGGCATACAGGACTAGACCAATATTCTATAGACCAATCAGCATGCCTTTACTTCCAAGGACTGCACCCACTCAAGGTTGGGTCGACCTGGGAGCCAAGGTAAGATTTGAAGAAAGCGCAATTCTGTCAGGAACCGAACCCACACTTAATCTTAAATTACACTCCTCTTTTTCTTTAACTTCTCTTCTCTTGCTTCAGGTGTCGAGGAAAACAAAAAGATCTGCTTCTTACTCTTCTGGCTGCCTCACCAATAGACGACACATCATGCTGTTGTAAAGTTTCTTATACATTATCTTTCCATTTTATTCTTGGTCTACCTCGTGTTCTACTTCCTTCTCCTCATTTAGTGTATACCTTGTATGAATGACATTATGTCACACGGTGTTCTCTCTACATGGGCAAACCATTTGATTAGCTGCCTTTATATGAAGTTTCCAGTAGTGACCTCTGGTAAGATCTGTGGAAAGAAAGATAGACGAAGACAGTGTGATAAGGATTTTTTAGTCTTCTGTCATGGCATGGAGGGGTGTCAACACATGGACTGATACACCCAGTTGCAGATCGCAAATTGTAGAGACACATGATCGCCCAAGCCACATGATCGCCCAAGCCACATGGCAAGGGAATTGATGATGACGTCAAATTTAGAATTGGTTCAGTGCCAACTTTATCTCTTATGACTTCATTCCTAGTATTATCTCTTCTGGTCAATCCTGCTGATTATCTGAAACACTGAATTTTTAAGGTTCACACACCCATACACATGTTAGCTCCTCTTACATCCTATCTTCCATCAGCACTTGTTCATAAATGGTCTTCAGAATGTTTTCTATTGTGAAATATGAGTGTTCCTGTAGCTACTGTTTTAGTAGGGTAAAAAAACAATAATTAAATAAACAACACCAATCATATGAGTTCCTAAATGTATTATTCTTATTACATAAATTATGACCACTTCTCTTAGCCAGTAAAACACAATCACACAAGTACCCACACACAAAGTAACACACATTCATGAAAATACAATCAAACTTTGCAGAATACTAAAATAACAAATAGCAGGAAAACTTATTGAAAACATGACTGTTCAAAGCTCAAAGATACAGAGTTTTTGCAGTCTTGGAAAATGTAAACACAGAAGTTAATGTAACTGAATACATTAAATAGGAAGCATTAGAAACTTAAAGTATAAAATGTGAGAGTGATAACTCGTTCAAAGATTTGATAATCTAATTACAACAATTATTTTGTAAATAGATGCTGATTCATAAATTTGTAATTTATTTCATATTTTACATACATACTTTTATACATAATCTGTATATCAACTTTAATAGGCAGCACTTAAGATTGATTGGCAGCCTGTCTAGGGGGGAAGCTCTGATAGGTAAATATAAAGAGCCCTACTGTTCTGATCCAGAAGCTTCTGTAACATTGTAATGGGAGATATTTTCACCCACATTAGGAAGGTTGGGGGGTAGGCCCAAGGATAACCCAAAACACTGAGATATTCCAGATACTCGGATTAAACGAGGATCTTGAGATAGGTAATGACCACGAGTTATCACGGGTATCATGATGACTCGACCAAAGGCCACCACGTGAAAGTAAAGGACAAAGGACCACCACGTGTTGCCACGTGAAACTAACCCGTGGTATAAGTCAGACTTGATTCTGGTCAAGTTTAGTTTGTGTCGACCTGTTGGAGCGAGAGGATGTGAGACTGAGCGTAAGAATGTCAACGCGAAAGGAGACCCTGATGATAACGTGTGAAGTCAAGATCAACCAGGCCAGTCTGTGTAATGGCAAGAAGCTCAACCTGTTATATCGGAGCCGACTCTGGTCAGTGAATGCATGAAGAACCTGCATGCTGAAGGCTGCGTGAATTGGTGTGCGAGAGCTGTTTATTAGGACAACAACTGGACTGCTGTAAGTTGTAACATGTCAATAAATCGATGTTCCGTACGACTAAGTCGTTGTCGGCTTGTACCAGTTACGTTAACGTAGTGTGTGAGAAGAACAATCACGACACACACATGAACACCACCTAGACAACGAGAGAATACAAACAATATTTATTGCAATTGGGTGCTCGTCGTATGTTCCAAACATAGCGGTGTTACTTTTTCCTTGGAGTAAACAAGGTCATAGAGAAGGGAGCCAGAGAGTGAAGTCTGACAGATGGGGTGGACATAGGGAGAGCTGCATACAATAGTAAAAGGATAGGGAGACTTGGGGTGAGTTGGTTGAGGGCCTATAGTCCACTGGGGGTTAGAAATGCAGAAGAAGATACAAGGCCAACTGAGAGGGGATCATGCTTCATGGGCAAACACATGGTCTCTACAATACTGTTTCAAGTTTCAACAACAGACCAACATCAGTGCTCCGTTCTTATTCTAACTCAAGTCTGAGTCTGAAGAAGCTCAGCACAGTGCGCAGGTTCTGTTGCACCAGCGAGGATCCTGAAATACTTTGGGTAGATTTTTAACTCCAAATTTTGCCCAGGCAGCGCCGTTAGGCAAATCTTTTCTATTTCCAACTGCCAAGGGATTTTTTTACGTGCGCAACAATGCACACGGTGTCCGATCTCACTACACAGAGACCAGGGGAAATATTAGAAGTCCACGTCCATGTGAAAAAAATCCAGTCCTTACTGGGGATTGAACCCAGAACCTCTGGCACTCGGGGCGGGCACCATGCCTTGAGATCACGCAGCCCCCCCTCTACAATACTGCCCATGGTGAGGAAGCAATCATCCATGACCTTAATCACCCATCACCTATGGCTGTGATTCCGATGTCTCCCTATAACACAATACAAAATTATTGTCTTGAAAGAAAGAATGGTGACAACAATAATTTTAAATCATTAAGTATTAATCTTCTTCTTCTTCGCATTCACCAGCTGTAAACTCTGGTGGAAAGTTCTAGTTGTTCATCCACTTCTGGACTGCAGCCTTGTTCCAGAACCTGAGTGTTGCGTGTGCATCCGTTTTACAGATCTGACTCATTTGTATGCAGACTGCTGCTTCCTTGCCTCTCAGGCAGATGCACTCTAACTTTGAAGGAAGCTCCCAATTTGTCGACTCTTATGACATGCTTTTGGGTAGGCAGTGGGTCTATTCATGTTTTCCCTATTAAGTATTATTCAGCTCAGGATATACTTCAGCTGCCACACTATATATTTCTGAACTCTTTAACCCATCTAGTTGTAGCACTTTGTCCCATTTCTGACTCTGTCTCCTTCTGTTCTAGTATTGATATTATAACTTATCAGATTCAAACACTTAATAAAGTATTAACAAAATAGAAGAAGATAAACTAACATCTGCTTGGTACTGACCTCCAAAAATTCCAAAAATCAGATGCATCTCATAGTCGAAAATGATATCTAGTATCTGGTGTTGAATTAAAATTTCCAGTTTTCCTGCCAATCTTGGGGGGGGGGGGGGGGGGGGGGGGCAGAATAGACCTACTGACCACCCCACCCCAATGCTGGGGACACGACAGGGGAGAGAGAGAAGGATAGTTCTGCAAATGGGGGATATCAAGCGACACAAACATACACCAAACTACGTACACACGAACATACACCAAACTACGTACACACACCAACATACACCAAACTACTTACACACACAAACATACACAAAACTACTTATACAAATAAACATACACCAAACTACGTACACACAAACATATACAACTACGTACAAACACAAACATACACCAAACTGCGTACACACACAAGCATACACCCAACTATGGTAAACTGGTGAACTTGCCACTTTCTAGAACATTTAATTCAACTGGCAACAAAATGTTACAGGTAAAAGAAGTATTTTTGTTTGGATGAGGTATACAGTTGGTGCTCATGATGTTATCGGAAAACCAGAAACATTTCTGGGATTCACAGTGACAGTAAATGTGGAAGATAGTTAAAATGATGCTGAATGTCAATAGGAAGAGGTGGGATCAGTGACAGTTTCTTGGAATTTTAATGATCAGTTTAGTTTTTGGTAAAGGTGTTTTTATCAAAATTCAACAACATTCATTAAAATTTACTTTGTCAAGTTATAACTGGTGAATACAATCAATTTTCTGGAAAAAGCAAACCGGCTAAAAGTTTTTATCACCATTAAAATATGGTGTGTGTGCATATACAGACACGCACAGAACACACGCACACAAACACAACATGCATTAACACACACACATACCCATGTTCTTAATTTGATGCTAATTTACCCTGTGCATTCTCAACCTCCTATGATATACTGTTGAAAGTAAATAAACCATTGAATTAATTATACCACCCCCCCTTCCCACATAAAAAACAGAAGTCATGACCGAATTCAAATTGTAGAAAATAATGAAATAAATTTTTTTTTTTTTAAACACAGGTTGCTGATAAATTTGTTAACAAATGTATTTATCTACACTTGAACATTTTTTTTTCTCTTGCAATTTATTAAGATTTATGAAAGGAGTAATCAATATACACGAACAGGGGAAGAATTAAATGAAATAATTCCCTGAGGCCTACACAAAAATTTATAGGGTCAGTGACCTCTAACACTGAGCCTTACGGGAACCTCTGACATCAACCTGGCTTTTACACTGAGGTCTTGAACAATGGGTCAACATAATGGCACGTGGGTAGTAAACCCATAAGTGCTCTGTTCTTCTAACTCAAGTCTGAGTCTGAAGAAGCTCAGCACAGTGTACAGGCTCTGCTGCACCAGTGAGGATCCTGAAACCCTTTAGGTAGATTTTTAACTCCAAATTTTGCCCAGGCAGCGCCGTTAGGCTAATCTTTTTTTTAATTTTTTATTTGCAACTGCCTAAGTATTTTTTTACGTGCGCAACAATGCACTTGGGCGTCCGATATCACTACCCAGAGACCAAGTCTACGTGAAAAAATCCCAGCACTTACCGGGGATTGAACCCGGATCCTCTAGCACTCGAGGCGGACACAATGCCTCAAGACCACACAGCCCCTTAACTTGGCTTTTAAAAAGCCATTTAGTTCATAGGCAAAACCCCAAAATGCTGTTAGTCAATGTAATCATATCCTCACCACCTGAAGGTTTGTGCAGGTGCAAAATGCTAACTGCATTAACTATGCAAGTCATAAACAGGTCATGATAGACAATTTAAAAAAAGTGACATTGATGGTGAAGTGGAACCAACTAGAAGTGTCAGTTATGGGGCTTCTAAATATGAAAAGCTCTATGTCTTGTTCACCACTCAAGACCTCAATTTTAGGACTTCCCTGTGTGGGTTCCGGGGCCCTGTTATAGGGAAAACAAGAATAGACCCACTGCCTACCCAAAAGCATGTCGTAAGAGTCGACTAATTGGGAGCTTCTTTTAAGATCGGAGTGCATCTGCCTGAGAGGCAAGGAACCAGCAGTCTGCATACAAATGAGTCAAATCTGTAAACCAGATGCAAGCACTTGACAGCGTTCTGGAACAGGAGTGCAGTCCAGAGGTGGATAAACAACCAGAACCTCTGGTTTACAGAGTTTAAAGCTGGTGACGCAAAGAAGAAGAAGATTCTAGGACTTCTGGAAAAAAAATGGTGGAGGAATGGCAGAATGTTACGCTTCAGGGTTGTTTTTGCCTCTTTTTGCTGGTGCATTTTCCACATGTGGAAGGTAGTTTACGGTTTCGCTGCCTGAGCTACTGAGTTTAGTGCCTGGTGCAGCACGGTGAGCTGTGTTTGTCCTGTTGAATGCCTTACATTTGTGCAGCGGCTGTGTTGTGGTGTTCAATATGGCTGGTAGCCGGTTTACGTGTGAGCTGGTGGAATACAGCATGTAGTAATTCTACGTGTGTATGACCAACTTGTGTGCCCAACTACTTCCATCAACGAGGGACTGCATTTATGGTGGCAACTGTTATAGTTTTTGGCACCTCTGGAAACTGTGCATTAGCTGCTTGGCATATTTGTGGACTGTTCAGAGGCTAATTGTTTGTTAACCAGTTTTTTCACATATGAGACAGTGAGAGACATTTTTATTTGGTTCGCACTGGCATAGGAACACAGCAAGAATGGGAAAACCCGATTGCAGAAAAGTTGAAACCTTGACTAAGATGAAGACCTTGAGTTCTTTTAAATGTTTAATGTGTCTGTATCAATGTAGTCATCCTCTTTCACTTGTTCCCCTTTTAACATCATCTATTTCTACATGCCCAAGACGAAGAGAAGCCACAAAAGCATGAACTGAACTTTTTTGTATATATATTAATGAACAATCAACAACGTGTGTGAAACATCCATGACAATAACTAACAATACTGTATAGAAAATAGTGCTCAAAGTTAAGGAATAATATATATCAACAATAATATAAAACAATAATAATCACCATCAAAAGACTTCCTGACTAGTAAATACTCTGACCATGTATAGAAGATCTCTTTGTTTAGTATCTGAGTGTATATTTACAATTTCAGATACATTTTTATTACATTTATCTATTATATAGAATAATAGCAATTATTATTTATACTGTTATTAATATTATTGTGCACGTAAACAGGGCTTAAGCGCCTTCCCCTTAAAGTTATAAGGGGTTTCAACCAACATCCTATTGTTTTCTTTATGTCGGTACACCTGACTGGAATCTCTAACAGCATGTAACAGTCACCTGCTAACTGGAATCTCTAACAACATGTAACAGCCATGTGCTGACTAGAATCTATAACAGCAAGTAACAGTCATCTGCTGACTGGAATCTCTAACAGCAAGTAACAGCCATGTGCTGACTGGAATCTCTAACAGCATGTAACAGTTATGCGCTGACTGAAATCTCTAACAGCAAATAACAGTCATGTGCTGACACATGTTGAGCTGCTGACTGGAATCTCTAAGAGCATGTAACAGTCATGCACTGACTGCAGTGTCTAACAGCATATAACAGTCATTTGCTGACACATGTTGATCTGCTGACTGGAATCTCTAAAAACATGTAACAGTCATTTGCTGACTGGAATCTCTAACAGCAATTAACAGTCATGTGCTGACACATGTCAATCTGTGGCACGATACGATGACTTTTCTCTTAGACTTTCTCTCTTTCCATAAATCTTTCCAGTTGTTACAACATGCTTGAGTTTCTTTCTTTCCATTACATGGCCAAAAATGATGACTGCCTCTTTATGATTTGTGTGTGTATGTCACTGTTGTGGATGTCAATCAGTGCAGGCAGCATATGGCAACAAATCTGTGTCGAAGACAAGAGTGACACAGGGCATGACTGTTTCAGAAAGAATCTTGAGTTCAGGACAGATCTTCCAGGGTCAGATCAAGCACACATTGTTATGACAGAAAAAAAAAATTGCTAAGAATTGATGCATCAACATAGGTGAAGTTTTGATAAAGCAAAGAATCTGATGTTTCAAATGTAACAGTTCAAAAGCTTGTTCATAAGTAAAAGCAATATTGGAAAGTGAGTTCACAGTGGGTACCACATATTTCACACAGATGCAGATGTAGGGACTCTGGTAAACACTTGGTTCAGTGAGCAACCACAATCTTTTTTGTAGGACAGCATTTGCTGCCTACCTAAGCAATCAGATGCTTGCCTGAATGGCCTTTTCTGACCAACCCATGGTGCATAATTCATTTAAAATAAATGCTTTGTTTAATTCTACCACACCTGCTGATGTTTCTTTCAGGCTTGTGTTAAAGTCATTTGAATGGGTTTTAAATGAATGTTCCTCATACTAATGTGAAATCAACCAAATTACTAAGCAAAAACAATGATGAGCAAGCAAAATGTATGTTCTTTCATTAAGCCCTTTATAGAGCTATGGCATCATGTTCAAAAAGAAAATAATGTAACTGGAATCATCAATATTCAGCAAGTTATATTAAAAAAACAAAAATAAATACCATTAAAAAACAAGTATAAGAAAAAGCAAGCAAAAAACACACACAACAATCATGTTCTTTCATAAAACCCTGATATCTCTTTGAGTCCCAGAGGGTATAGCATCACAGGCCCTAGGGGTAGTCAGGAGAGACGTAAAATCAGTGCATAATGCATTCGTTCATTGAGCTTCTAGGCAGTAACCTTTGAATGTATGATACGTTTCTTGGGACTCAAAGAGTTAAGCTACGAGGACATGTTTAAAATCAAAATAATGTAGACTGGAATCATCAATGTGAAACTATCTATGTCAATAAATGACCATGGAAAAAAAAAAAAGATTGCACAATTTATTGCCTAGCATATTTTGCTGTATAACTCATGACCTCTGAATTATTCTGACAACTCTACATTAGCTTACAGAACTTAAAGTACAATTCCAACTCGTGACTCATTCTGACAAATTTTCATTAGCTTACAGAACTTGAAGTACAATTCCAACTCTTGACCTCTGACTCATTCTGACAAATTTTCATTAGCTTACATAACTTGAAGTACAATTCCAACTCATGACCTCTGGAGCATTCTGACAAATTTTCATTAGCTTACATAACTTGAAGTACAATTCCAACTCATGACCTCTGAGGCATTCTGACAAACCTACATTAGCTTACAGAACTTTAAGTACAATTCCAACTCATGACCTCTGAGTCATTCAGACAACTCTACATTAGCTTATTGAACTTTAAGTACAATTCCAACTCGTAACCTTAAGGTCTTTCTGTACATATCTACACTAGCTTATAAATCTTTATGTACATCTCGAGTGCATGACTTCTGGCTTTTCTGTATATCTTTACACTAGCTTATAAAACTTTATGTACATCTCTAGTTCAGGACTTCTAGATCTCTCAGCACATCCTCACATTTATCATCATCAAAAACCACTTCTGCCGCCGTGGGGAGGAATAATTTGCGATCCACTGCATGCTGGCTGCCACTGGCTATTGTCATGCCGTGAAGGTGTAGTGTCTTTAATGTTGTCGATCCATGTTTCCGCGGCCGTCCTCTTGCTCTCATAGCTGATCTTCTGAGTTTTAGTGTTTGTGATGGTATTTGACCTTGATCCTCGCATTAACTTTATGTATATTTCCAACTCAGCGCCTCTAGATGTTTCTGTACATCTCTAAAACAGTCTAGCATAACATTATGTACATATCTAATTCACTACCTCTAGATCATTTTGCAAATATCTAAATTATTGTTCACTTCCTAAATTGAGGACTGAACCTAGACTATACAGTGGGAAATACGGCATGCCACAAACTCAACCACCATAGCTCTCCTCACGTGTGTAACAATGTCAAATGCATATTAAGGTTTTGAAAATACCATACAGTTGTCGAAAGAACAGGAAATGAACCTGTTATTTTAATCACGACACTCTACATAATGGAACATTCAATACAACAACAGTCTTATTGCAACTGGTCCCAAAATTGTCAAGTACAAATTTAAAAACAAATAAAAAAGGTGCTCTTAAAAAAAAAACATAAGAGCACACATCGATAACTACTTAATAATCAGATCCAGAAACTGTCATGACTCTCTCTCTCTCTCGCACGCACGAACACATACACAAAAAACATTTGCTATCTGACACAGACACTAGAGTTCTATGTTATTTAACAAAGCAATTAAAAGTGTGCTGGTGTAGGGAGTAACTGATCAATATATGCTAAAGGATATAGACAACTGAAAGTGCTTTGATGATGTAAGAAGTAACAGATCAACCAACATATGCTCATTTGTTCAACACTGGCAACTGAAAGTGTTTTGATGATGTAAGCAGTACCTGATCAACCAACATATGCTCATTTGTTCAACACTGGCAACTGAAAGTGTTTTGATGATGTAGAGTTATTGATCAACACATGCTATTCGACATAAAAAACTGTAAATGTTTTGATGATGTCGGGGGTAAGTAATTGATCAGCATATACTCATTTATTGGACACTGACAACCGAAAGTGTCCTGGTGATGTCAGGCAGGGATATTCAACTAAGTTTACCCAGGGACCACAAGTTTAAAAATGGATTTTGTCGCAGGCCAGAGGCCCAAACCCCAGCATAGAAAAATCACTAATATAATACAACTGTCAATAATTCGTGAGCCATTTGCTAGTCCTTTGTCCAAATGTGTTTTCTGACATCATCATAATCATTATCATGTAGCAGGTCCTTTGCAGAACGTCGCTCTCATCACAGTCTGCCTGAAAGAAACTCGGTCTCTCGCCAATTCTCCCGCCTCATGCACTTTCACACTCAAGGAGTCACTTATATCCTGTGCCCATCTTCGTGTCGATCGGCACCTGCCCCTCCTTCCTGGCACCATGCCTTCTGCTATAATTGTTTCCAATCCGTTGTGGCGCTTGATAGACAAAAATATTTCAGTTTTCGAGAAAGGATGCTTTTTAATTAGCCAGTCTTCCTTGATGTTCAGATCTTTTAAAATGTCAATATTTCTCATCTTCTTTGTCCAAGATATTCTGAGAATCTTTCTTTAGCATTTCAGCAAAAAAGCCCCTATTCTCTTTCTGAAGGACTGAGAGATAGTCCACGACTCACATCCGTATGTAGCCACAGGAAGGATGCATGCTCTCAAAATTCTTATTTTTATCTCCTTGCTGGTGCTTAACCATAGACTTTTAAGGCTGTTCAATCTTTGCATTGCTATTGCCATCCTCCTTTTCATTTCTGTCGAACAGTCTCCATTGTTGTTTATTATAGAGCCTAGATATTTAAAGTTTGTGACATTTTCAATTTCTTCATCATTTATTGTTATTTTTGGGTGCAGTCAATTTTATCTGTAGACATTATTTTTGTTTTCTTTAAATTCAAGAACAGATTTTGATCTTCACTGTGCTTTTCGACAGACAATATTAAATTTTCTATTCCCTTTACGCTGTTCGAAAGGAGGACTGTGTCATCTGCATAGCGGAGTTCCGAAATAGGGTTGCCACTAATTTTGAGCGGATCATAACTGTCACAAGTCTGGTCATTTTTGACATTTCTCATTATATTTTCTGCATATATATTGAATAGGTATGGTGAGAGAATGCACCCCTGCCTCACCCTCTTTTGCACCTTGAACCAATCAGATGTTTCACCAGCTGCTCTGATGGCTGCTTGTTGTTCATGATAAAGATTTTCAATTAAATGCACTAAATGCACTGGAAACCCCATACTTTTCATAATAGTCCACAGTTTGTGGTAATGGACACAATCAAAAAATGCCTTGCTATAATCAATAAAACAAGCATGAAGATCTACGTTGTATTCTCTTGTTTTCTGATATAAACAACTGAAAATGTTTTAATGATATGGGAAGTAACTGATCAACATATGCTCATTTGTTCAAAATAGACAAAAGTGTGTTTTGATGATGTAGGACGAAATTTATCAACATGTTCCACAGAGGCTTCTAAAAGTGTTCTGATGGTCTAGTGAATAATTTCTCAACATATGTTTTTTATATAGACAATAGAGTGTTTTCACAATGTAGCAAGTAAATGACATATTTAAATGAAGTATTCTGATAATGTAAAAAATGTTTAATCAATACTTATTAATTTGTCTGGTGATCTTCATTAGGGAAACAATAAATATGAGATGCTTGGTGTGTTTATACCATCAACTGCATCATTAAAGCAGTGCCCATCAGCCTGGTCATCTAGCAGTATTTCAAAAGGTCACTATGGAATGAAAAGCCACATCCAGTCACTTGTAAACATGATGCAGCCAACCACCGGGGAAACCCAAATGTAGGCTATGGTGAAACTGCACTGCATCATATAGGCAGTGTTTTTAACTAAAATGAAGCTAATCATACGAGACAGACAGAGAACTAAATTACGTACAAAACAGCAGATAAACTTGTTGCTTTGCTTATCTGTTTCAGTACCCATTAAACCTGGCAGCAAATACGCAAGTGGGACAAAAATTATGAATGCTAGACAGCAACTAAACACAGCTGAGTGATCACATGGGAAGCCAGATTTTCACAGTATGGTTTGACCAAATGTAAAATGTAAATAAAAATATATTATTTGTCGGCAGTGACTCATAGCATTATCCCATCAGACACAATGCATTATTTGGGACTTAAAGCTCTAAGGAAGAATGACTTGTGATGCCATATGATACAAGGTATTTACAAAAATAGGAGAGGAGTGTACAGCTTGAGGTATACTACAATAAGGTTAAAAGGATAAAATAAAAAATTCTACAATCATTTAAAGTGTCTACTGTCGAGGTAGCCAAAGCAGCAAGAACTAGAGCAGAACTAGAGCCCTACATTTTTCAAAAACACTATTTAAAAAAAAAAAAACCAGACAGTCAGAACATAATTACCAAGCAGACAGGCAAGTGTAAAGGACACTGCTCCATCAAAGCTGCAAAATTACCTCAAAATGTTGTTTTTTAGACTCTATTGGTCACTTTTTACATGCTTTTTTCTCCTTGATCCTGTTTTTTTTTTAAACATCCACATAGCGCAAAATGACCTCATATCGGGATGACATCAAAGTGATAAAAAAGTGGGTTTTCCCCCCATCAAAATAATAATTCAACCTGACTTTTTATAGGTGAATATAATTAAACCTACCGATCTACACACCAGATAGTTGCAACCACTGCCAAAGCTGTTAAATGCACATAGCAGCCACTGCTCAGAGAAATAATATTATCAAGAGCTATAAAAGCCACAAAACCTGTTTACGAGGAAACAATACGGTTAAAAGGGAAAGAATGTCCATCTAAAATTAAAGAAAACTATACGAATTTCAGCATTAAAAGACAGTCTTGCTTCAGGAAGAAGTTTTGTAATGTACTTGGTCAAAGTAGAATTGTTCCTGAAGCTTTAATCCATTCACACCACAAATGCTTTACACAACAACAAATATCATGAACCCGTACAAATTAAATAAATTTAAAAAAAAAAAAGAACTTTTTTATACAGGTAACTAATAAATTGTTTAAAAATGTATTTTTCTGCATTTTTAAATATTTGTTCTGAATTATATAAAGATATACCTAGGGAGTGATCAGTGAACAAAAACAGGAAAATAAGTTCCTGGGGCTTGAAACAAATATGTAACGGGTGACTCATGCTGTGACCTTGTGCCCTCTATCATTGGGGATTGTGGAAAAATTTTAAGTCAACCTTTAATATTTTTTTTTAAACACAAAAAAACTAAAAGATTCACAAGAAAACTCCTTTAACTGCTATGGCCATTGAGTTGACCGTATGTGTCGATTCCTCCCCACCAAATATATGTTTGCCCCATCCATTTTTGGGGACAGCTTTTATCGAGTTTGCTCTCTAGACAGTTGCAGTCCCCTGCTGACGAGATTCTGTCCTCCCGAGTGGACCGCGCGATCAAAACATTGCGAAGGCAGCGTGGTCGAGGCTGCCAAAACTATCGGTCATTATCCTGCCCTGACACAGCACAACCACAATACACGCTGTTCCCACGAAAAACACATAGTATCCTGCGTTGGAAATGCGCATAAAATAGTAGTCCATGATTATGAAACAGAATAATCTGAGAGAATTGACAGCCAGCGAAAATGAACACAGCTGCTGGTTGCCATTTTGAAAACGGAAGTCCTAACTGCTTTATTAGGTTAATTTATTCACATGGGGGGGGGGGGGGGGGAATAACAGACCCTCTACCCTAACAAGCATCTTCTTTCTTTTGTGTTGTACCCCACCAGGACATCACACAAGCGATAAACACCCGGTGATACAAAATGCCACCATGCGAAACAAACAAGCATGTTGTAAAAAGCTACTAATTAAGGGTTTTATGAAATTAGATGTATTGGACCAAAAGGGGCAGATTTCACAGGCTGTCTGTAAACCACATCACAATATGTCAACCACCCTCTTAAGGGCAAAACCCAGACTAAAACAGTTGCATGTGTTTACTTGACTGCATTATCATAACTGTTTTTTAAACAAATGCAATACTGTTCAATAGATGTTTTGGCCCAGTGTAATTACCTGCAGGAAATACAATGATAAAAATACAAAACCAGATGGTTTGGGCAACAGATGAACAGTCATGGGTGCCAAGTTTCAGTCACTGTATCACTTGGTTAGCTCAGCGGATAGCCAGTCGAGTCCTTCATACAAGCCTGTCCCCTGAGTCCCTTGTGCTCCTTGAATGTACCACTGGGGCGGAAAAAAAAAGACACACAATTAGTTCAAATAATCTTCTTCTCATTCTTTGCGTTCACCAGCTGTAAACTCTGGTGGAAAGTTCTGGTTGTTCGTCTACTTCTGGACTGCAATCCTGTTCCAAAACCTAAGTGTTGTGTGTGCACCCGTTTGACAAACCAGACACATTTGTGTGCAGACTGTTGGTTCCTTGCCTTGCAGGCAGATGCACTCCGACTTCGAAGGAAGCTTCCAATAAGTTGACTCTTACTACATGCTTTTGAATAGGCAGTGGGTCTATTCTTGTTTTCCCTATAATAGGGCCCTGGAACCCACACGGGAAGTTCAAATGATGACATAATGAATCAATCATTGCCCTGTTGTGCTAGTATATGTCACAGAGAGCTCGCAGTTTATTCCTCCATTCCACTTCATCCTGTGCCATCAATTCAATTTTGTGGATGGAATCCAGTCCAGCATCTTGACTTCTC
>CAJHNH020000391.1:0-187843 GCA_905116865.2 Candidula unifasciata
TACGTACGTACGTGAATGCGTGCGCGCGAACGTACGTAAGTACAGACAGACAGACAGACAGACACAGACAGACACAGACAGACACAGACAGACAGACAGACAGACATATATACACACACAATACTACACAGCCACTCATACTGATAAAGCACTCTCATATACAAACGTGCATATACACACTCATGCATATACACGCGATCATACACAAACAATCAATCACATTCAGACATATACAGCTTGTCATGGAATGGTCGTAAACACCCCTAAACATTGGATTGTTCGTGACTCTGTCGCCCCTAGTGGCGTGTTCACATTTAAATATAAACCCGTTTAGTGGGTATATAGTCCATGTTGTCTATGTACACCGTCGCATGACGGAATACATATTTCTATATGTTCTGAATCTCTTAAATTGCCTACATTTTAAAACTTACAATTGAAAGTTAGATATTCTTTGTGTTATTATTGCGATGGGACGATTCACGACCTCGGCGTAGGAATTGGCACACTTCTTCTGCTAGGGCGACGCTACGATTTCCCCTCTGATTCTGTGCCCGACAGCCAAGAAGAAGTGACGTTCAAAACTTTGACGCTCACTTTTGTACTCTGCTAGGGCGGTTTTTGCGTCCAGGACATTTCCTAAAGCTTGGGATGATATCTCCTTGGAAGCCAGGCAGTTAATCAACAGTCCATAAAGCCACCAGCTTGTAATCCACCAGTTTGTAAGCCACCAGCTTGAAAGCTACCAGCTCTTCTTCACCACCACCAGGTCAGAAGACACAAACATGGGTTCTACACTATCACCAATCCTGTGTCCAGTGAGAGATGAATGCTACCAGTGACATTCCTAGTGCCAGAGAAGCCTCTCAGGGAGCTTTTTCGTGCAGCCAGCAGTAGAGGAATACGTGGTTTGACTTTATTTATGATATAAACAGTGGTTCATAAAGCTGTATATCTTCAGAGACATAACCAGGTGCACAGTGTGATTGAACATTTCTGGGAGTGACAGCCATTCCAAGCGACCATGAGGCAAGCAGGAGTACAGTGAACCCGACTTTGACTCAGATAAGTGCAAATAGCTTATGGTTCAGTGCTTTTAGGTTCATTGTCCACATAATTACGGTGATGAAAACGGCGGCTTTTGGGGAATTTTTGATAATACCAGTCAGATACTGTGTCTGTGGTTTCTTATTGTAATTGATTATTGTATTCCTTTTGCCTGATTCATATATGTGATTCTTAACTTATTACATGCCTTTGGAATTTTTTAATCTTGAATTAGTGTCCATCATTCCCTGTTCTTAGCTGTCTGGTGTGCATGTATTAATATATTATATCTTATTCTGTGTTAAAATGACTATGATAGTAAACAATCATAGTCATAGGCTATTTTCTTGTAGTAGTGGGGATGTCCGGCCAAGTTGCGCCTAGGAGTATGTATATTCTGTAGTGCCATAACTTGTGTTGCCCCACCCCTGAAATAGGTTGGATGTGTATAGTGGCCGCGGGATTCCGCCTAGATCATTACGAGCCGACATTCCAACATTAATACTATTTCAGAGTGCTGTTGGTTCATTAGGAGAAATCCTTAACTAGGCACGTGACACGAGCGATATGTGACACAGCTGCACATAATCTTGCTTTCACATATCTACGCACTCACACATACTCATAAATACAAATGCTCATGCATACACACATACACTTGCCCTCTCACTTATCCATACACATATATGCACCTGATGCATACACATACATGCACCAACACTCATGCACACCCACACACAGACCCATCCTTTGACAAATATACACACATACACAAATACTGCACACTAACATATACAAGTACAAATGCCACACACACACACACACATACACACACACACACACACATATCCGCTCATATACATACATATACATGCACCCACATTCATACACGGCTTTCAGGCCCACAGGCAAGCGTCTAGTCAATACAGCACAACGGTTCCGGCTATCCTGTGTATCTGGTTAAAATGCCTCTAAAGTAGCAGCTCTCAGTCTTCGTAAAGTCGCGACCCTTTAGTACTTTTTCTCATGTTGTGTCGACCCCCTAACCACACAGTTATTTTTGTTGCTACTTCATAACTTCAGTGAACTTGTGTTTTCCGATGGTTTTTGACGACCCCTGTGAAAGGGTCGTTCGACCCCCCCCCCCCCCCAATTAAAAAAAAGAGTCGCGACACACAGGCGGGGAACCGCTACTCTGAAGCTACGCAAACAAATAATGTAGGATTCGAGTCTCTATATCTAATTGTCTCCCTGTAATAACATAGCACAGAATGCAACGCAACATTATTGTTTCTAGTTGCACGGGGCATATTGTATTAAAAATTCAGGAGCCGTTGACGTCAATGTAAAAGGAAGGGGATACCGCAGAATTGATATTATTTATGAATTAGGTCACCAATGATATTGTGCGTGCAGTATACGTGTATTGTAGAGCGGTATGTTTGGGTATAACGCCGGTGCAGATGTGTTTTTTTAGACCAGAAACGTTGAAGTTGGGCCTTTTGACTAACTATCTGAACGATAACCGAGAAAATCTTTGGACATTAATTGGGAGGCAACGAAATCTGGGAAGTATTTAGGCCTAGGATTTTGTTTCCCCTAGAAAAGAAGGTACAACTTACAACACAAGAAAGTTAATAAAATCAAAACTAAAAATGTTCCAGTTCTCTCTCTCTCTCTCTCTCTCTCTCTCTCTCTCTCTCTCTCTCTCACACACACACACACACACACACACACACACACACACACACACACACACACACATAAAGTGTCCATTACAGAAAAGGTGAAATAAAAAAAGTATAAGAACAGATTTAAGTGCTGCGTGCCTGTGCATACCACCAGAAGAAAAAGCCCTGGTCTCAGCAAACGCTAGTATCAACACTTTTAAGACCCACACAAAAATTTAATTATACTGGATACAGTCGGGGACTATAGGAATAAGAATCGCTCTCCACATGAGAGCATGTGCAGCATTAGTCCACCGCTCATCAGTAGAAAGATCCCTCGTCAACGATTGTTTCGGCCCATTACTTCCTAGACAATCTCGGAAGGTGGACCGACCTGGGTCATGAAGCCAGACCTTGATCTTTCCCTGCTTCACTTTACCGAATGTTCTCGGACAGGGACAAGACGATGCAGCGAATCAGATCAGCCGGCTACCTTACGACCATGGTGACAAGCTTTCAGTTTGTTCATTGGACAGTTCTTAGGTTTGGCATTTAGACTCTGGCAGTCGACAGAGAGACACTGGTAACCATTTATCGGACATTTTGGCGTTAAGGGATAAGAAGTTCTTTTTTCCGCTAGGGACTCGGACCAGTCTACCGAGGCCCATCCCCACGACGTTTCGTTGCGCCCAGAGCCAGCTCGAAGCTCTTTTAGCAGCAGAAAATATCGACAGCCATCTAACAGACACTGAGAAAATATATATTCATCCATTTATAAAAACAGAACAAATAACTGACTATTTTCAACCTGTTGCGAGCAGTTTCAGCTTTAACTGTGGTCTGATTTCTTTGTACTTAGTATTGAGGGCGTCCAAGAGAAACGTAAGACGAATTTTGATGAAAATTGTCAACAGTGATGGACAGCCTTTCATCCAAGATTTCGATAAGATTGCACAGAATGTAATGAAAATAGAGGATTCGACTTCCAGCTTTGTGTGGCTTATAAACGGCAGAAGGTAATGATGATGATAATCATCATGATCATGATGTTGAGCTAAGTGTCCCGATACAAGCTTGTAAATACGACAGGCATATGAACATGTATACGATAACATATGACTAAAGTCCAGCCGGTTGTAAAATGGTCGCCAAATGGCCTGTTTATGTTTATTCGACGGATCAACATCATGGCACACGGATGTAACCATAAGTGCTCCCTTCTACTTCTAATTCAAGTCTGAGTCTGAAGAATCTCAGCGCAGTGCACAAACTCCATCGCGCTGGTTAGGATCCTGAAATACTTTGGGCAGATTTCTACCTCGAAAATTTTGCCAGAGCAGCGCCGTTAGGCTACTCTTTTCGATTTCCAAATAAGAATCGCTCTCCACATGAGAGCATGTGCAGCATTAGTCCACCGCTCATCAGTAGAAAGATCCCTCGTCAACGATTGTTTCGGCCCATTACTTCCTAGACAATCTCGGAAGGTGGACCGACCTGGGTCATGAAGCCAGACCTTGATCTTTCCCTGCTTCACTTTACCGAATGTTCTCGGACAGGGACAAGACGATGCAGCGAATCAGATCAGCCGGCTACCTTACGACCATGGTGACAAGCTTTCAGTTTGTTCATTGGACAGTTCTTAGGTTTGGCATTTAGACTCTGGCAGTCGACAGAGAGACACTGGTAACCATTTATCGGACATTTTGGCGTTAAGAGATAAGAAGTTCTTTTTTCCGCTAGGGACTCGGACCAGTCTACCGAGGCCCATCCCCACGACGTTTCGTTGCGCCCAGAGCCAGCTCGAAGCTCTTTTAGCAGCAGAAAATATCGACAGCCATCTAACAGACACTGAGAAAATATATATTCATCCATTTATAAAAACAGAACAAATAACTACTATTTTCAACCTGTTGCGAGCAGTTTCAGCTTTAACTGTGGTCTGATTTCTTTGTACTTAGTATTGAGGGCGTCCAAGAGAAACGTAAGACGAATTTTGATGAAAATTGTCAACAGTGCTGGGCTGCATTTCATCCAAGATTTCGATAAGATTGCACAGAATGTAATGAAAATAGAGGATTCGACTTCCAGCTTTATGTGGCTTATAAACAGCAGAAGGTAATGAGGATGATGATGATGATGACCATGATGTTGAGCTAAGTGTCCAGATACAAGTTTGTAAATACGACAGGCATATGAACATGTATACGATAACATATGACTAAAGTCCAGCCGGTTGTAAAATGGTCGCCAAATGACCTGTTTATGTTTATTCGACGGAT
Source organism: Candidula unifasciata (assembly GCA_905116865.2). Taxonomy (NCBI): domain Eukaryota; kingdom Metazoa; phylum Mollusca; class Gastropoda; order Stylommatophora; family Geomitridae; genus Candidula; species Candidula unifasciata. The sequence continues at coordinate 4,997 of CAJHNH020000391.1, forward strand.
CAACATCATGGCACACGGATGTAACCATAAGTGCTCCCTTCTACTTCTTATTCAAGTCTGAGTCTGAAGAATCTCAGCGCAGTGCACAAACTCCATCGCGCTGGTTAGGATCCTGAAATACTTTGGGCAGATTTCTACCTCGAAAATTTTGCCAGAGCAGCGCCGTTAGGCTACTCTTTTCGATTTCCAAATAAAAAGGAATTTTTTTACGTGCGCAAGAATACACACAGACGTCCGATTTTACTACCCAGAGACCGGGGAAATTAGTAAAAGTTAAAAAAATCCCAGCCTTCACCGGGGCTTGAACCTGGGACCTACAACATTCGAGGTGGACGCCATGGCTCGAGACCACTCAGCTGATCTGAGTTGATTCAAGACCTGTGTTCGGTTGAGAGGAGAAAGCCATATATACTCGTACAATGACAGTAAGACACGTATAGATAACTTATGTACGATAACAGATGTATGAAAACATGTATTTGATAATCTGTATACGATAACATATTACAATACCATGTGTACAATAACATATATGCGATAACATGTGTACGATAACATGTGTACGATAACAAATGTACAACAATAAATGTACAATAGCAACAGATGTTCAGATAACATATGTACGGATAGCATATGCAGAGATAACGTATGTACCGATAACATATATACTGATAACATGCCCAAAACGGATAAAAAAGGCTTTATCTGGAGCTAGCTACGATTTCTTTGTAAAATCCATTGCTAAAAAAATCTCCACCATCACGAATACGTCGGCAAGAAAGAAAGAAAGAAAGAAAGAAAGAAAGAAAGAAAGAAAGAAAGAAAGAAAGAAAGAAAGAAAGAAAGAAAGAAAGAAAGAAAGAAAGAAAGAAAGAAAGAAAGAAAGAAAGAAAGAAAGAAAGAAAGAAAGAAAGAAAGAAAGAAAGAAAGAAAGAAAGAAAGAAAGAAAGAAAGAAAGAAAGAAAGAAAGAAAGAAAGAAAGAAAAAGCTAACTAAATCATCTAGGCAGGACAGAAGGAGACATTGCCTCTCGAAAGAATAATGACACGATCTGAAGCAAGCCGATAAGAGGTTGGATCGCCTGTCTGAGACCAAACACCACACAGAGGTGTTAATTAGAGGCATCGAGGGGCATAGAAAGACGCTAAAAATACTTTTTTAGTGACAGTAAAGAATATGATCACTTTCTTTATCTGTCTTTATCTGGGGTTCTGGGACCCCATTTAGGAGAATAAGAGGAGACCCACCGCTGCCTAACCTTATCATATTGTAGATGCCGTTGGTTGAATGTTGAATTCAGATTTGACATCGCAGCATTTGGGAAACTCTATTACGTGCTCAGTCCCCATCTTTAGCAGCAAGCGAAGAGTTACAATTCCGATGGTACCACTAACCGCCTGATTGTATATCAGTCATTTTCCTTAGAGAGTAATGATCTATCTGCACCTCTGCATTGTTCACTCACTCCCAAAGGGCCCTCACAATATATAACTTGTCATACATCAATTCACCACCAAGTGGTGCAGAGCCAGCCAGTCTATCTGTCTGCTCATTTCCCAACACACCGGCATTCCCTGGAGAAAATATCCAACTATGCTAATTACCCGGGACCTCTGAAGTTATGCTTGACACTCTGAACGAAGCATGTCTGTTTTTCACCTGATTCAACTTGCTTTGTGAGTCAGCTACATTAGATGCTGTTGGTAAAGGGAGTTATTTATACAGTATGTTCATTGACTTAAATGATACATTGTTTTTTTTTTTTTTTTTTTTTTAGATTTTAAAGCATCAAATACACGAGGAATAGCCAAAAATGAGTAGACTATGTATAGTAACATACGCATGTATTATATTATTTCAACGCTAAATTACAAGGATATCTCTGTAGTTACCTCTCTCGGTCTGCCTCTCCCTCTTCTACCGTTGATCTTCCCAGTAGTCACAAGATTATCCAAAGCCCAACACCTCCCCCCCCCCCCCTTTTCTCTCAATCACACAACCGAAGAACAGTGCTTGTCTTTTCCTTACAGCTGTATGTATTGATTTGCTTTCATTGGCTTTCCTTGGGCAATCCTCGTTAGTTAACCCTGACAGTGCAAGGGCGAGAATTCTTTCGGTATTTATTTTGTTTCATAGTTCTTAGATTTAAATTCGCTTCACGGCGCATTTATTAAGAAAACTGACAGTGGCTGCCGTCTTCCATGAAACGGGTACTTGGTAATCTTCCTCTTCTTTGCGTTCACCACTTGTAAACTTCTGTGGCAAGTTATGGTTGTTCGTCCACCTCTGGACTCTAATCTTGTTCAAGAACCCGTGTGATGTGTGCAGATGTGACCTATGTGTTTGCAGACAGTTAGTTCTTTACCTCTCAAGTAATAGCATTTTGAATTCGAAGGAAGCTCCCAATTAGTCGACTGTTACGTTATCTTTTTTGGGGGAGGCAGTGGTTCTAGTCAACAGGGGCCTGTAACCCACACGGGTAGCTATGTGGTTTGGTTATATCTACATAGGTGAAGTGAGTATATCCCCTACTCCCCTTTTTTTCATTAAGGATATATTTTTTTTTTAAATTAAGTAGATAAGCCTGGTGTTTATGATTCGCCACTGACATACAGTGGGTATTTTGCTCGACTTTATTGTTTATGTCAGCGCTTCTCAACCTGGCCGTCGAACGACTATTTTACAGGGTCGCCTAAAGCGATCGGAAAACACAGAATTACTGCAGTGATGAAGTAGCGACGAAAATAATTGTATGGCTGGGGGTCACCACAACATGAGGAACGGTATTATAGGGTCACGTCATTGGGAAGGTTGGGAACCGCTGGTTTAAGTGTATGTGTTGGACACAGGTTTTACGTTTAGTGATTATCTGTGGAGGGGATGATTCCATATACGGCTGTGAATCCTGGACAATTAATAAACAAACTAAACATTTTATTGTAGCTTTGGGGATGTGGTTTTACAGAATCTTAGAATTCCTTGGACAGCCCAAAAGAGCAACTCAGATGTTTCGACAAAAGTTAGGGTTAGAAGACAAGTTATCACAAACATCAGAAAGAGAGGCGTCATTTTTTGATCCTGTTATGAGATATAGAAACCTGAAACATGTGATCGCTAGAAAAATAAGTGGAAAGAGAGATAGAGCAAGACAGCGGAAGAAGATTTTGGACAGTCTTTGGTGACGGCATGAAGGAGGGTCACCAAACGAATTGATACACGCAGCTACGGATCGCAGATTGTGGAGAGGCATAATTACCCTTGCCAGTCTGCAAGGCACTCGATGACGGTGATGTGTAAATTCAATGGATTTCGACCCGACCTTAAATAGATACCAGTAAAAGTCATGGGAAGTAAAGGCAATCGGCATGATGATGACCTATTTCTCAACAAGTGCTTTATACTCCTGAAGATGTGGAAAAGGGGTCTTTTTTACTTCTTCTTTTTTCCTTTTTTTTTCTTTTTTTTTTTCAACGCAGTCATTTAGAGAATCAGTCATGCCTCGTCTTAGAATATAACATACCAGACAATGTACAACAGTCGCTTGCTTTAGGGCATTTCAGAACTGATAAGACGATCAGCTAACTATGGGGCTGTACAATTTCTGGCGTTGAATTATGTTCACTTCTATAGTTTCCCGTGTGAGTTCCGGGGCCCCAGTGTGGTGAAAACAAGAACAGACCCACTGCCTCCCCACCAAGAATGTCTTTAGAGTCGACTAACTGGGGGTTTCCTTCGAAGTAGGAGTGCATAGGCGTGAGAGGCAAGGAACCAACAGTCTGCATACAAGTAAGTCAGATCTGTAAAACGGGTGTACACCCAACCCTTGAGTTATGGAACAAGTCTAAAGTCCAGAGGTGAATGAACAACCAGAGCTTTCCGCCGGAGTTTACAGCCGGTGAACGCGAATAAGAAGAATACTATAGTCACTGCTTTGGACCTGACTGGTGATCACACGTTTTAGGGTGCCTTGCTGGTCGATAGCCTAATGCTCTGGCTCGCTCCTTCGCTGATGGGATGGGCTTTATCTGGTGGTGGCAGATTCCATTTTCTTCCCTGCTGGCCTATGTTTCCTCTCTTCCTCTCTTTCCAGTTTTTGGTTCTTTAATTGTACACGACCACATCATGCCTGCTGCGAGATTCGGTAGGGATCCTTAGGTATTCCTAGGTGTTTCCCTAGGCAGTACCATGTTATGGGGGGGGGGGGGACGGAGGGAATAGGGTTAGGGTTAGTGTGAAATTATTAGCGACTACTACTAACCATAACCCCTCTATACAATGGGACGTTCTGGGGATTTCCCTACCAAATCTCGTAGCCAGCGTGATGTGGTCGTATACAATTATAGCACTCAGTTTTGTCCAAGAGAACCTTTTCCTAAGAATGATACACTAGGCACGCTGACGCTAAGAAAACTTTAAGTTCAGCCCCCTATAATTATCTAGGAGCGGTGAGAGGGCCCGCTCAGTGCTACCATATAGCTCGGGTAATCATAAATTCTTGAGCTGAAAAACGGGACATCCCATTATTATTTTGAGCTAAAATCGGGACTTCCTCAGAAGATTTGTTTAATCGCGCCCCTTCTCCCCCTGGGGTGACAGGGTTTAATGACTCACTCAAAAATTGCAATAAAATCCGAACCATTTTTGCTGAGAAATAGCCATAGGTGTATGTTCTGATCTCGGGCTAATTTTTGGAATTTTCTTTAAAACGAAACGGTACGACACCCCCTTTAAAAAAGAAACGGGACGGTAAGACACCCCTAAATAAAATGGGACGGTAAGACACCCCTAAAAAACGGAACGGTAAGAAACCCCTAAAAACGGGACGGTAAGACACCCCTGAATAAAACGGGACGGTAAGACACCCCTAAATAAAAAGAGGCGGTAAGACACCCCTAAATAAAACGTGACGGTAAGACAACCCCACCCCCACCCCCCACCCCAAAAAAAACGGGACGGTAAGACACCCCTAAAAATGGGGTGTGTGGTAAGACACACCTAAAAAAAAAACGGGACGGTAAGACATCCCTAAAAAACACAACGGTTAGACACCCCTTAATAAAACGGGACTGTAAGACATCCCTATAAAAACGGGACGGTAAGACACGCCTAAAAAATTGGACGGTAAGACACCCCTAAAAAAAAACGGGACGGTATGACATCGCTAAAAACAGGACGGCATAACACCTCTAAAAACGACAAGGCGGCATGACGCGCCCCCCCCCCCCCCCCCACCTCTTCCAGAAAAGAAAAGAAAACGAAAAAAAAAATTAGAAGAGCGGCATAACATCCCTTTAAAAAAAACGGGACGCATGACACCCCAATACAACTGGACGGCATGACGCCGCCCTAAAAAACGGGAGCTTACCGGTGAAAACTGGACGTATGGTCACCATACACAAAGCAGTCCTAACTTTCATTATTTCCTTCCCCGCTTTTGTTTGACGTCTCACCGTATCGCTGTTTTACTAGAAGACTTTCAGTTCTTAGTGGATTTATAAACTCTCATTTCAAGCAACTACCGTGACTACCTTTTAACAGTGCTGACTTTCGTCATTTCATTTCCAACATTGGCATCGACATCATATCGCTGTTATATTGAAAAATACAAATATTTCATCACCTCTGTCAAGTTCCTAATAACAGTAAAAGTCTCTGCCACAGCTATGCTCTGATAATGCATATAGTACTCTGTCATTTGCCATTCAAATTTCCTCATTAATACGCTGTTCAGTATTGTCCAAAATCCCTAAATCGTGCTCTAACTTTTTTCAAATACCACTATCATGTTCACTTCATCCTGAGTAATTGAAACAGTAATCGCTATGGATATTTTACAGTTCGTTGAGTATTCAGGTGAATGTTCCATATGAGTGGGTCTCTATGGCATCGAATGTATGATTTAGTATTCTGGGGCCAACTGTTCGTTCTTTTTCCCCCATCGGAGTATGCGGGTGTAGATGGCAATGAGAGATGTGATAGACTGGTTTCTCTGCGATAGTTCAGAAGCCCGGCCTGAGGATTGTGCCGAGATTGTTATTGCATTCATAGAATAAAGATGAATGGAGGCTTTTAGGGGCAGTACTTTCATACCGCTGATGAGAATAGGATGTTGCGGAGTAAAGATCGGTGCAGCTAAGCACGAGAGGCGCACCAGACATGGGAGAGTCTCAGAAGGCTGATGTATATGTTTTAAAAAAAGGGGGAGGGGGATCTGAGCACCCGTGGACGAGTCTGAAGTTCCGTGAGGATAACATCATAGCTTAGATTAGTCATATCGATAACTCATTATGAAATCGCCTCACAGAATCACAAAACTTTCATGATGTTAGCAGTTTCATTCGGCTCAGCTTGTGTGAAACAAATCCTTTCCATTCTCTCCGTCCATTTGTGCTTGTCACAGCATGTATTGTAATTAGTGCATTGGTTGTTTACAAGCTCTGTTGCTTTGTATGTTTCCCCGTGTGGGTTCCGAAGCCCTATTGTGGGGGAAACAAGAATAGACCCACTGCCTGTCCCAAAGCATGTCGTAAGACTAGACTAATCGGGAGCTTTCTCCGAAGTCAGAGTAAATCTGCCTGAAAGGCAATGAACCAACAGTCTACATACAAATAACTCAGACCTGTGAAACGGATGTACACGCAACATTCAGGTTCTGGAACAGGACTGCAGTCCAGAAGTGAATGAACAACGGATCCCATCTTCACTATATCCCCTAGCCTGTGGAGACTGATAACACTAGTTCTGTGTTGGTTTAGTATTCTTCTTTGGCTACCTGTATAGTGTTCGTGTTTGACGACACCTCGTTTGACCTGATGTTCTTTTTTTTTTTTTTAGTCTTTTAAGTGTTGAGTTTTCTAGTCACTGTTTTTGTTGTACCCTGTACTCCGCTGATAAAAAACTTGGGATAATATCTTCAGATCCCCCCTCCCCTCCCCCACCCACTCAATAACAACTACACTTAAAATTCCCTATACATTATTTCATCTTTTAATGGTTGTGAAAATGTGAACCACCAAGATATGTTTCCACATCTAACATGCAAGTTGTCAACTTGTAAACTTTAATTTGTTTGCAGGCCTCGTGTCGTATGCTTTTAATGCTGTTTAACCTTCACTTGCTGTCGGTAGTATACTTCTGACTTTAGTTGAACAGTCTCCATTTTTGTTAATTATGGAGTCAAGATATTTCATATTCGTGACATTTTAAACTTATTCATCAGCGACTTTAATTTGCAGTTTTCGATATAGTTTTGTATGTATGCATTTGTTTCTATTTTGGTTCATTAAAATCATTGTTCGTTCGTTCGTTCGTTCTTCTTTATCTCCTTCTTTATCTTCTTCTTTATCTTCTTCTTTATCTTCTTCTTTATCTTCTTCTTCTTATTATTTTTCTTCTTCTTCTTCTTTTTCTTCTTTTTCTTCTTCTTCTTCTTTTTCTTCTTCTTCTTCTTATTTTTCTTCTTCTTCTTCTTTTTCTTCTTTTTCTTCTTCTTCTTCTTTTTCTTCTTCTTCTTCTTCTTTTTCTTCTTCTTCTTCTTCTTATTTTTCTTCTTCTTCTTCGTTTTCTTCTTCTTCTTCTTCTTATTTTTCTTCTTCTTTTTCTTTTTCTTCTTCTTCTTCTTCTTCTTCTTCTTCTTCTTCTTCTTCTTCTTCTTCTTCTTCTTCTTCTCTTCTTTTCTTCTTCTTCTTCTTCTTCTCTTCTTCTTTCTTCTTCTTCTTCTTCTTCTTCTTCTTCTTCTTCTTCTTTTCTTCTTCTCTTTTCTTCTTTCTTCTTCTTCTTTTTCTTCTTCTTCTTCTTCTTCTTCTTCTTTTTCTTCTTTTTTCTTCTTCTTCTTCTTTTTCTTTCTTTTTCTTCTTCTCTTCTTCTTCTTCTTCTTCTTTCTACTTCTTCTTCTTTCTTCTTCTTCTTCTTCTTCTTCTTCTTTTTCTTCTTCTTCTTCTTCTTCTTCTTCTTCTTCTTCTTTCTTCTTCTTCTTCTTCTTCTTCTTCTTCTTCTTCTTCTTCTTCTTCTTCTTCTTCTTCTTCTTCTTCTTCTTCTTCTCTTCTTCTTCTTCTTCTTCTTCTTCTTCTTCTTCTTCTTCTTCTCTTCTTCTTCTTCTTCTTCTTCTTCTTTCTTCTTCTTCTTCTTCTTCTTCTTCTTCTTCTTCTTCTTCTTTCTTCTTCTTCTTCTTCTTCTTCTTTCTTCTTCTTCTTCTCTTCTTCTTCTTCTTCTTCTTCTTCTTCTTCTTCTTCTTCTTCTTCTTCTTCTTCTTCTCTTCTTCTTCTTTTCTTCTTCTTCTTCTTCTTCTTCTTCTTTTCTTCTTCTTCTTCTTCTTCTTCTTCTTCTTCTTCTTCTTCTTCTTCTTCTTTCTTCTTCTTCTTCTTCTTCTTCTTCTTCTTCTTTCTTCTTCTTCTTCTTCTTCTTCTTCTTCTTCTTCTTCTTCTTCTTCTTCTTCTTCTTCTTCTTCTTCTTCTTCTTCTTCTCTTCTTCTTCTTCTTCTTCTTCTTCTTCTTCTTCTTCTTCTTCTTCTTCTTCTTCTTCTTCTTCTTCTTCTTCTTCTTCTTCTTCTAAGAGTAGGAAACTGGAACTGTCGGAGTGCTAGGCAGAGAGGTCCTGTACTGGAGAGGTTGATTTTTGATTTTGATGTCATCATGCTCCAGGAGCTAAATACAGACAGATATCATTGCCCGGGGTACGTCAGTTATATAAACCCTGTTGGACAGGAGAGACATGGACAAGGTCTGGTGGTGACGGAGGGAGTGAAGCATGTGATGCTTGACTTGAGCCAGTGGAACCACAGTGGACGAGAGGTTCAAGGGATACAGATGAAGATTGGTGGCTTAAGTTGGAACCTCATCAATTTATATGCCACAGTAGACTGTTTTGTCAGAAGTGAACAATGGGAATAGGAATTTCAGTGTGGGATCTGAAATCCCTATAAAATACCTCAAATGCTCGGAGACGTGCCTGCCAAGCGGATAGGGGCGCTATAACCCTTTTCTTGTGTTAAAATTTTTTTTTTGGTTTTCAATAGTACTATCATTATTTTAACAAGTGCGACTACCATAACTGATTATGTTCAATACCTCCACAATTGCTCTAAAGTCAATGACGAGATGTGATAAATTCGCAGGTGCACGAATTAGCAGGTAACAATTATATTAAAGAGGGTATCACATGATACTTTTCTCCTCGTCGCTTAGCTGTTAAAAGTGTGAGTGCGCAGCTAGTGTCGTCGTTCTAGTAACTGGTAGCTTTCATAAAAACGTTACAGTTTCTGCGTGAGTAGAGTCAACATGCGGCTAGCATCCCCCCCCCCCTCTCCTCCGCCATATTAGACACGTAAGCCGAGTGACGTATTTGTAATCAATTAATAATAATAAATATTACAATAAAGAGTTTTTCTTTGGCAATGAAAAGTGAAAACAGAAACTACAGCCTTTTTACATCCACGTCCTGTTAGTGTCCAGCATGGTGGTTCTCCAGCCTGGGGAGGGGGAGGGGGGGGGGTGAGAATGATCCCAGGGGGAGGGAGGCATCAAGCAGTTATGAAAATCAGTGCATTTTTACGTGTAATAAATTCTTATAAAACTTCTTTCTTCCAGTTGGATTATAAATTAAAACAATACCAACATTAAAAACAATTTATAAAACAAAAAGCCAAGGACAGATTTGTTTTCATGAGCAGTTTTTACATCCACTGTTAAAATATCTAATTATTACGATAACACCTGCTTTTAATTATATATTAAGAACACATTTTGTTGTTGATCCGATGTCATACCGAGGCGGGACGGAGAGCGAAGGGGTATGAGAAATGTAGGAACATCGTGACGGTGGGAAAAGTTAGAGGGGAAAAAAGGCAGAGGGAGACTGAGATAGAAAATACTGGACAGCCTGACATCGTGGCATCGATGGAAAATCATCTGTGTCAGAACTGTTGGAAACTACGAAACAGAAAGCTGTGGACAGACAAGATTACCAACACCAGCCGGTATGGCAATAAAAAGAAGTCTAAAAATAATTGTCTAAAAACCATCTTTAGGAATATACTGAACATATCTTTGCTTTAAAAAAAAAAATCATTGTACCAAGTTAACTGGATCCTATTTTTAAATGTCAGCCGAACTGAACGGCCTATTAACAAAGAGAGAACGTTGCTAATGGGCCAATGAGAGCTCTTGCAAATTTGTAGTGACGACTTCCCCCCGGGAAACTATATCAAAATCTTCAGAAACCCCTGCTGACGAAGGCGAATCCCTGCGTTAATCACTTGGAGTTCCTTCATTGATTATTCTTGTTCGTCTTCCTTAGTCCTTAAAAAGCGGAGTTGTGTTTTATTGTTACACTGCGATAGCTGCACCACCCGTGGCAAGACATCCAATGTCAGCAAGCTGTTTTTTTCTTTTTCTTTTTTTCTTTAAATATCCAGAAAATATAAATTGTTACCCTTTGGCTCGGCATGTTAGATACCGTAAACATGGGAGATATGTGGCATTTGTGCCTACCCCCGAGCGTGAACACGGACCACAAAGAGTTTATCACCCGGTCGCCGCGAATTTTTTTTTTTTTTTACCAACTGTGGTAACGCGCAAGCTTTTGATTAGTGCGACATACTTGTTGAGTAGAGTGACATACTTGTTGAGTAGAGTGACATATTTATTGAATAGAGTGACCATACATCCTGTTTTCACCTCGGCAATTGTCCCGTTATTGTGGTCAAAATCGTGGAAGCACAAGAATAGAACATGCACTTCTTAGTTATATCCCTATTATACATCCCTATTATACATCCCACTTTTAGATACTTTCAATGCCTCAAATGTGTTGATTAAGAGTTTCACTGTATCATTCCCTCCCCGGCGGCTATGGTTTATGTTTTAATGCCATTGTCGAGCGAGTGATTTACTCATTCACTCTGGTGACCCTGGGGGATGGGGGAAAAGAGAGGGGGTTTAATTGACTTGGTTGGGGTGTTCGTTTGCAGCTTAAAATATTATTGGGATTTCCCTTTTTCAGATCAAACTATTGTAGTCACCCTATTGTTAAGGTACAGTGGATCTACCCCTCCCCCCATCCCCCTCTTTTTCATCCACCAATAAACTCCTGTCTGCCATGGCAAACTATGGACGCCGACGCTAATTGGCATGCTACATAGTGGTGATGAACGGGGAAATATTTCTGCTGTATCACCACGCGCTGTGTGAGGTGTGGATGCTGAAAGGTCTAAAATATTTCAAGAAAATATAGAGATAGGATTTTCTCGGAGCCACCTCTCTCTCTCTCTCTCTCTCTCTCCCCCACCATTTCCTATACAGCATTCACTGCAAGGTACTGTTTGAAAGAACGTGCCGTTGACAATATAAAACGCCATTCCACGTCCGGTCCGGAGTCCGGTACAGACAGTGGACAAAAAAAAAAAAAAAGAGAGTTAACTTATATGCGCCAATTAGTATAGACCCTCAACACACGAACAGCCAACCGGCAGGCAGCCAATATGTGGGAACTATCGATCGACAGTCGACGCTTTCAGCACTACGCCACCACCTCCTTCTCCTTATTTCTCTATCCCGATGACGTGAATGCAACAAGCGGGGTAGATTTCCGCACACAAATACATGTACCCGCACACACACACACGCAGGGCCCAAGGCACCTATATTTTCTGTTTTATCACGGCCCTTGTCAGGTTATTGATCGGTTGTCTACGCCCGCCATGTTTATCCTATTAATGCATCAATGAAATTATAACTTGCATATCGCTACTGCAAACCCCAGACTGTCGGCATAATTATCACTCACCAGCCAGACTCCAGCATGGCTCCATTTATGCTGTGTCCCTTGTCTCTTCTGTCTTTGCATGTGTTCTCTCTCTCTCTCTCTCTCTCTCTCTCTCTCTCTCTCTCTCTCTCTCTCTTGTCTAATGCTTGTGCTTTCCCCTCTCTCTTCCCTGTAATCGCTAATTCATTCTTTGCATTTTTGTTTGTTTTGTTGAGATTATGCCGTTGTCTGTTCCGTATACATGTCTGTCTACATACACCCCCCCCCCTCTCCTTCTCCCTATTTTCTTGTTGGGCATCTCTTTCGGCATACTATCATCAGCATGAATTCAGTAAGATTTCTCTGTCTCTGTTATTTGTTAATCTACTTGTATGTATGTGTACGGTATTCTGCAAATGGACAATAGGGAGACAATGAAGAACAAAGGGAAGGGGGGGAAAAAGGGGGGGGGGGGGTTGTAGGGATTTCGGAAAACAGGTTGACCAACACACATGTTTTCAGGGCTCAGGGTTTATTCCACGTTGCTTAGCTTTGATGTTACACTTCGAGCGAAGGGAATAATGGTTTAATTGCTTCTCAACTACATTGAATCTGGTAATTTTAATAAAGTTAGTTGCATTTTCCTCAGAGTATGAACCCCGGCATTTCGTCGTTTAGATTTTTTTTTTCCTAGGTAATTTTCAATAGTTTGCTATTGCAAATTGAACGGTCAGTTCTCGATACCATTGTCGAAATCAAGATAATGCGGTTTGCTGCCAAATGGCCCGCATCTGAAATCTGAATCTTCTTGTATGCGTTCACAGGGTGTGAACTCCAGAGAAAAATGCTGGTTAGAATCGAAGTGGGTATCTCGGAATTACGTTCACAACGCCAAGCCACAGACGCCGACAATTTGAATAAAGGGGTAATTAAAATGCCACATCATGAAGTCATTTGGTGACGAGTCGGGCTGTTATCTTTCGCCACATTCTGCTCTCTTTTACAGCAGTTAATACTTCGTGCGATAAGCCCCGTTTATGCCATGACCAAACGGTTTGAATTACCTTCTCTTGTCTCCCTCTGTGTCTCTTTCCATTACATTTTGTTCACGAAACTCCCCATAATGAATAATAATGAAGGTTTGAAAACAGATTGTCAGAAACAACTTCTCGGAAGCACCAGGAAAATTCAGTCGAAATCTTTTTTATGAACATTTTACAGCTGGTGTAGCGTTGTGATTTAACACTCGCATATTGGCTGAAGGCCACAAGTTTGAATCCGCATCAACACGGTTTTGAAATTGGTATCGAGAGACGCCCGTTGTAGAGAAATGGCAAACTACTCAAGGTAAATGTGCCCTTAAAATCACAACAGCTAAAACAAATGATCAGATTGGTTTTGTAACTGACTTTTATGTGTGTGTTTTTTCTAAACCAGAGTTCACCATATCAGCAACCCGCCCACACTAGACTACAGGCTACTTTGTAGCTGTTTTCACTGAAATGTTTTTTTTATAATAAAGTTCTTTCAATCAACAATCCTCATTACACCCAGAGGTACATTAGGCAGAGATAAACTGTTGCCACCCAGTTGGATCCTGAGCCATCCTATCTTCAGTTTTGTCCTTCACGTAGCCCTGAGTTCAACCTCTTAGGTTTGCCTCCAAGTTCCTCTGCGCCCACCTCTTCCTCACTGTCCTTGGGTTCTCCATTGCATTGCCTGTCTCGGCCGTCACTCTGACTTATTCTTATTTTTAAAAGAAGATATTCTTTTAAAAATCACCCTGGCTTTTAGGCCGACGCAGCCTAAAAGAGAGGTCACAGAAATGGCACAGGGGAGCAAAGGTGGCAGGCGTTAAGGTAGAACCTCCATTTAAAAAAAAATTTATGACAATTTTCACAATTTACATGTTTCATTTTGTTAAGTGCATATTGGAAACTATATGCATCCTTCTTCTTCTTTTTTACGTCCTCTTTTACCGCTCCGGGTGTCGAGGGAGATAAAAGGTCCTGCTTCGTTCCCCTCTGGCTGCTTCGACTAAAGACACATCGTGATACTGTAGAGTTGCACTGATGTTATTTTTCCAACTACACGCATTACTTTACCAATCTATCGTGGTACTGTAGAGTTTCCCTGATGTTATTTTTCCAACTACACGCATTACTTTACCAATCTATCGTAGTACTGTAGAGTTTCCCTGATGTTATTCTTCCAACTACCAGCATTACTTTACCAATCTGACGAGTTATTAAAAATGTGTAATTTATTTCGAGTTATTTGTATCTTTGAATACTCCACCTTCATGTAGTACTCCATTTCTCCTTAACAATCACTGTTTACATTTTGATACATTCACTTTAAGCACCTATATTCTATACTTGCTACTTAAAGTGCAAAATATAATAGTACCAGTCTCAAACCTATAGGAAGTTATAACAAACTTTGTGAGGGGAATTTACTCTCAAATTACGACCTATACCGATCAACACATGTTTCTGATTCTCGACTATTTTGGGGTAATGTTTAGATACAGTTAGGCGTTATGTATTTTTACTCCTGTCAGAGAAGAAAAAGAAACAAGCAATAAAGGACTTTTACTTTGAAAAGGCTTTCGACAATTCAGATAGTCAATGATGTGGAGGATCCTTGCTGCGTATGGATTACCAGATTAGGTTATAAACATATTTAAAGGACTCCCTGAAGGATACTAATGCAAAGTGAAAGTAGGACTCATGAAACAGAATACTTCAGAGTAACTTCAGGAGTCCAAAAAGGGTGTATTCTGTAACCTTTCTTGTTTCTTATAGTGATAGATTATATTACGAAGAAGCAATCACAGGCACGCAGACGGGCCTTTAATGGAAATTGCTCGAACATCTTGAACATTTGAAATTTACAGATGACATTTGTGTCATCAGCTAAAGTAAAGAACATCTGCAACAAAAGACAGATATAATCACAGAAATAGCCAAACAGACAGTGTTAAGAATCGATGTCAGTAAAACAAAACTGCTGGAGATAATTCCTAAAAGTGAAAGACCCATAGAAACAAATAATGTAGGTGTGGAAACAGTAACTAACTTCACTGGTCGGGCAAGCAATATCTCCTTGGATGGAAATGTAGTGGTTGAAATCAAGGAGAGAACTTAAAGCCAAATGCTGCTTACAACAGACTTCAGAGTATCTGGAGATCAAACACCTACAACACTAAGACTAAACTCAGGATATACAAACATGGGCTAGGACAGTTCTCCTCTCTGAAGCAGAAATTTGGAAAACAGACATAAATATTGGCAGCATGCTCAGAGGTTTTGAGGGAAGACTTTTCAGAAGATTGTTGTGGTTCATATGTGAAGATAAAATCAGCGATTCTAGATTGCAACAAATGACAGACTTAGGCGATGTAAATTTAGAAATCAAAAAATGAAGATGGAGGTGGATTGAACACGTCCTTAGAATAATAAGTCAGAGTGACGGCCGAGACAGGCAATGCAATGGAGAACCCAAGGACAGTGAGGAAGAGGTGGGCGCAGAGGAACTTGGAGGCAAACCTAAGAGGTTGAACTCAGGGCTACGTGAAGGACAAAACTGAAGATAGGATGGCTCAGGATCCAACTGGGTGGCAAAAGTTTATCTCTGCCTAATGTACCTCTGGGTGTGATGAGGACTGTTGATTGAAAGGACTTTAAAATAAAAAAACATTCAAGTGAAAACAGCTACAAAGTAGCCTGTAGTCTAGTGTGGGCGGGTTGCTGATATGGTGAACTCTGGTTTAGAAAAAACACACACATAAAAGTCAGTTACAAAACCAATCTGATCATTTGTTTTAGCTGTTGTGATTTTAAGGGCAAATTTACTTGAGTAGTTTGTCATTTCTCTTCAACGGGCGTCTCTCGATACCAATTTCAAAACCGTGTTGATGCGGATTCAAACTTGTGGCCTTCAGCCAATATGCGAGTGTTAAATCACAACGCTACACCAGCTGTAAAATGTTCATAAAAAAGATTTCGACTGAATTTTCCTGGTGCTTCCGAGAAGTTGTTTCTGACAATCTGTTTTCAAACCTTCATTATTATTCATTATGGGGAGTTTCGTGAACAAAATGTAATGGAAAGAGACACAGAGGGAGACAAGAGAAGGTAATTCAAACCGTTTGGTCATGGCATAAACGGGGCTTATCGCACGAAGTATTAACTGCTGTAAAAGAGAGCAGAATGTGGCGAAAGATAACAGCCCGACTCGTCACCAAATGACTTCATGATGTGGCATTTTAATTACCCCTTTATTCAAATTGTCGGCGTCTGTGGCTTGGCGTTGTGAACGTAATTCCGAGATACCCACTTCGATTCTAACCAGCATTTTTCTCTGGAGTTCACACCCTGTGAACGCATACAAGAAGATTCAGATTTCAGATGCGGGCCATTTGGCAGCAAACCGCATTATCTTGATTTCGACAATGGTATCGAGAACTGACCGTTCAATTTGCAATAGCAAACTATTGAAAATTACCTAGGAAAAAAAAATCTAAACGACGAAATGCCGGGGTTCATACTCTGAGGAAAATGCAACTAACTTTATTAAAATTACCAGATTCAATGTAGTTGAGAAGCAATTAAACCATTATTCCTTCGCTCGAAGTGTAACATCAAAGCTAAGCAACGTGGAATAAACCCTGAGCCCTGAAAACATGTGTGTTGGTCAACCTGTTTCCGAAATCCCTACAACCCCCCCCCCCCTTTTTTCCCCCTTCCCTTTGTTCTTCATTGTCTCCCTATTGTCCATTTGCAGAATACCGTACACATACATACAAGTAGATTAACAAATAACAGAGACAGAGAAATCTTACTGAATTCATGCTGATGATAGTATGCCGAAAGAGATGCCCAACAAGAAAATAGGGAGAAGGAGAGGGGGGGGGGTGTATGTAGACAGACATGTATACGGAACAGACAACGGCATAATCTCAACAAAACAAACAAAAATGCAAAGAATGAATTAGCGATTACAGGGAAGAGAGAGGGGAAAGCACAAGCATTAGACAAGAGAGAGAGAGAGAGAGAGAGAGAGAGAGAGAGAGAGAGAGAGAGAGAGAGAACACATGCAAAGACAGAAGAGACAAGGGACACAGCATAAATGGAGCCATGCTGGAGTCTGGCTGGTGAGTGATAATTATGCCGACAGTCTGGGGTTTGCAGTAGCGATATGCAAGTTATAATTTCATTGATGCATTAATAGGATAAACATGGCGGGCGTAGACAACCGATCAATAACCTGACAAGGGCCGTGATAAAACAGAAAATATAGGTGCCTTGGGCCCTGCGTGTGTGTGTGTGCGGGTACATGTATTTGTGTGCGGAAATCTACCCCGCTTGTTGCATTCACGTCATCGGGATAGAGAAATAAGGAGAAGGAGGTGGTGGCGTAGTGCTGAAAGCGTCGACTGTCGATCGATAGTTCCCACATATTGGCTGCCTGCCGGTTGGCTGTTCGTGTGTTGAGGGTCTATACTAATTGGCGCATATAAGTTAAACTCTCTTTTTTTTTTTTTTTTTGTCCACTGTCTGTACCGGACTCCGGACCGGACGTGGAATGGCGTTTTATATTGTCAACGGCACGTTCTTTCAAACAGTACCTTGCAGTGAATGCTGTATAGGAAATGGTGGGGGGGAGAGAGAGAGAGAGAGAGAGAGAGGTGGCTCCGAGAAAATCCTATCTCTATATTTTCTTGAAATATTTTAGACCTTTCAGCATCCACACCTCACACAGCGCGTGGTGATACAGCAGAAATATTTCCCCGTTCATCACCACTATGTAGCATGCCAATTAGCGTCGGCGTCCATAGTTTGCCATGGCAGACAGGAGTTTATTGGTGGATGAAAAAGAGGGGGATGGGGGGAGGGGTAGATCCACTGTACCTTAACAATAGGGTGACTACAATAGTTTGATCTGAAAAAGGGAAATCCCAATAATATTTTAAGCTGCAAACGGAACACCCCAACCAAGTCAATTAAACCCCCTCTCTTTCCCCCATCCCCCAGGGTCACCAGAGTGAATGAGTAAATCACTCGCTCGACAATGGCATTAAAACATAAACCATAGCCGCCGGGGAGGGAATGATACAGTGAAACTCTTAATCAACACATTTGAGGCATTGAAAGTATCTAAAAGTGGGATGTATAATAGGGATGTATAATAGGGATATAACTAAGAAGTGCATGTTCTATTCTTGTGCTTCCACGATTTTGACCACAATAACGGGACAATTGCCGAGGTGAAAACAGGATGTATGGTCACTCTATTCAATAAATATGTCACTCTACTCAACAAGTATGTCACTCTACTCAACAAGTATGTCGCACTAATCAAAAGCTTGCGCGTTACCACAGTTGGTAAAAAAAAAAAAAAAATTCGCGGCGACCGGGTGATAAACTCTTTGTGGTCCGTGTTCACGCTCGGGGGTAGGCACAAATGCCACATATCTCCCATGTTTACGGTATCTAACATGCCGAGCCAAAGGGTAACAATTTATATTTTCTGGATATTTAAAGAAAAAAAGAAAAAGAAAAAAACAGCTTGCTGACATTGGATGTCTTGCCACGGGTGGTGCAGCTATCGCAGTGTAACAATAAAACACAACTCCGCTTTTTAAGGACTAAGGAAGACGAACAAGAATAATCAATGAAGGAACTCCAAGTGATTAACGCAGGGATTCGCCTTCGTCAGCAGGGGTTTCTGAAGATTTTGATATAGTTCCCGGGGAAGTCGTCACTACAAATTTGCAAGAGCTCTCATTGGCCCATTAGCAACGTTCTCTCTTTGTTAATAGGCCGTTCAGTTCGGCTGACATTTAAAAATAGGATCCAGTTAACTTGGTACAATGATTTTTTTTTTTAAAGCAAAGATATGTTCAGTATATTCCTAAAGATGGTTTTTAGACAATTATTTTTAGACTTCTTTTTATTGCCATACCGGCTGGTGTTGGTAATCTTGTCTGTCCACAGCTTTCTGTTTCGTAGTTTCCAACAGTTCTGACACAGATGATTTTCCATCGATGCCACGATGTCAGGCTGTCCAGTATTTTCTATCTCAGTCTCCCTCTGCCTTTTTTCCCCTCTAACTTTTCCCACCGTCACGATGTTCCTACATTTCTCATACCCCTTCGCTCTCCGTCCCGCCTCGGTATGACATCGGATCAACAACAAAATGTGTTCTTAATATATAATTAAAAGCAGGTGTTATCGTAATAATTAGATATTTTAACAGTGGATGTAAAAACTGCTCATGAAAACAAATCTGTCCTTGGCTTTTTGTTTTATAAATTGTTTTTAATGTTGGTATTGTTTTAATTTATAATCCAACTGGAAGAAAGAAGTTTTATAAGAATTTATTACACGTAAAAATGCACTGATTTTCATAACTGCTTGATGCCTCCCTCCCCCTGGGATCATTCTCACCCCCCCCCCTCCCCCTCCCCAGGCTGGAGAACCACCATGCTGGACACTAACAGGACGTGGATGTAAAAAGGCTGTAGTTTCTGTTTTCACTTTTCATTGCCAAAGAAAAACTCTTTATTGTAATATTTATTATTATTAATTGATTACAAATACGTCACTCGGCTTACGTGTCTAATATGGCGGAGGAGAGGGGGGGGGGGATGCTAGCCGCATGTTGACTCTACTCACGCAGAAACTGTAACGTTTTATGAAAGCTACCAGTTACTAGAACGACGACACTAGCTGCGCACTCACACTTTTAACAGCTAAGCGACGAGGAGAAAAGTATCATGTGATACCCTCTTTAATATAATTGTTACCTGCTAATTCGTGCACCTGCGAATTTATCACATCTCGTCATTGACTTTAGAGCAATTGTGGAGGTATTGAACATAATCAGTTATGGTAGTCGCACTTGTTAAAATAATGATAGTACTATTGAAAACCAAAAAAAAAATTTTAACACAAGAAAAGGGTTATAGCGCCCCTATCCGCTTGGCAGGCACGTCTCCGAGCATTTGAGGTATTTTATAGGGATTTCAGATCCCACACTGAAATTCCTATTCCCATTGTTCACTTCTGACAAAACAGTCTACTGTGGCATATAAATTGATGAGGTTCCAACTTAAGCCACCAATCTTCATCTGTATCCCTTGAACCTCTCGTCCACTGTGGTTCCACTGGCTCAAGTCAAGCATCACATGCTTCACTCCCTCCGTCACCACCAGACCTTGTCCATGTCTCTCCTGTCCAACAGGGTTTATATAACTGACGTACCCCGGGCAATGATATCTGTCTGTATTTAGCTCCTGGAGCATGATGACATCAAAATCAAAAATCAACCTCTCCAGTACAGGACCTCTCTGCCTAGCACTCCGACAGTTCCAGTTTCCTACTCTTACATGACTAAAGCTCAATCTCTCCGCTTTTCGTCTTGTTCTCCTAGCACCTGCCCTCCTATTTCTTTGCCTTCTTCTCTCCCCATTCCCTCGTCGTCTCCTCCTCACTCCCTCTTCACGAACTGCGGAAAAATGTGTCAAGCGCAGAGCACGTGTCCTGTACCTCAGGCGACGATTCCTATTTATATTTTTAAATCCATATGCAAACAAATAGAGTCCTGCAGGAAATAACCGGTCACCCTAGTATTGCCTGCCTGCTAGGGAAGGGGCAATGGATGTCTCGTAGGAGTCAATATGCCTCGTGCCGCTCCACACGCTCACCAGACGTCCAACGTTCACGACCAGCTCACCCGTGGCCAGCCAGTTCCTCAGCACGTTGGCCCACCTTGAACTTGGGGATTTATATTCGGAGTTTGCCGTCTCCTAGATGGACTGCTGTCCAAAGCTAACGGGCTCCATCTACCCAGGGAAAAGGGGTATAGCGCCCCTACCCGCTTGGCAGGCACGCCTTCGAGCATTTGAGGTATTTTATAAGGATTTCAGATCCCACCCTGAAATCCCGCCTCGCCCTCTGTGCCCACCGCCAGTTGGTCCGCGGCTGACCTTTGCTGCTTCATCTCATTAAGTGCTATGTAAGCCGTCAACAGGCGACTGAGAGTGAAGA
Source organism: Candidula unifasciata (assembly GCA_905116865.2). Lineage (NCBI taxonomy): Eukaryota > Metazoa > Mollusca > Gastropoda > Stylommatophora > Geomitridae > Candidula > Candidula unifasciata. Next base: position 25,792 of record CAJHNH020000391.1, read on the forward strand.
GTGTATCACTGACTGCTAAGCACTGAGAACGACATCCAAGGTCCATCGCCTTATTAAAACAGGCAACTCGGATCCCAAATTCTTTTTAAAAAAAATTCATTTAAGTTCGGAGGAACTGTTTTATTCAGTTGAACAAAAATTCACTAGAACTGTTTTATTTTTAAGAGGCCGTTTAGTTCGGCTGACAGTTAAAAATAGGATCCAGTTAACTTGGTTCGATTTGGCTTTTAATTTTCTTTCTTTAAAGGACTGTCAAAGTCATTTTCTTTTAAGTATTCGTATATATAGAATATAAAACGATAAAGGGATCAGTGATTTTCCCAAATCCGACACTTCTCAGGTCCCATTTGGTTTAGGGTGTGTGTGTGTACTGAGTGATTCTTTGAGCATGGTCCGGCTGGTTGCGCATACAGTGTATTGAGTCATTGCAAAACTCTCCTTGGTGTGCAGTTTCCTTCATATTTGTCCCAGTAAATGCAGGCGTTTTTGGTAATGAAAGAGCTGATAGACTGGCAATTGCTGCATTAATTAAAGATGGTCGGCCCATGGATCACGCAGAAAGTTGTCAATGCTCTTAGAGAGATAGAACGCTCCAAGGATTTTTGAAGCAACATGTCCACATCACTGCTTAGAATACGAGAATTAGGAGTAAAGATCGGCACAGCCAAGCATGAGAATCACACCATACAAAGTCTTGTCAACCAGCATAGGACTGGCACTATCAACTGCGTGACGCTGAAGAATATGTTGAGGGGGAATCTGAGCACCTATGGATGTGTCCGGAGTGCTGTGAAGATAATCTAACTCATAACTCCCCAGGTCCAGAGAATGTTGACCGTTTCATGTTAACCTGTACTTAGCAAACATAAATGAATTAACACAATCTCACTATTGTGGGCTTGTTATATTTTATTTATAGATTAACTATTAATGTTACATGACGTTTTGCGTTGATAGTTACATGGGGGAATCTGAGCACCTATGGGTGTGTCCGAAGTGCTATGAAGATAATCCCGACTCATAACTCACAGCGTCCCATAAGTTGTCCCAGCTGCACCATGGTTGAAAGTCTACCTACAACAACCCATCTGAAACACTGAAGACGAAGTATAGTCGGAAATTTAATAAGTTTGCAACTTGTAGAATTAGCCTGCCGATTCTTCGTTGAAAAAAAAAAAATACAGCGATGGAGTGCAAAATGGAATGTCTCTAGTGCAGTGATGTCGATTCTTGATTCATTCATTCATTCATACAGCCTTCTTTCTTGTGCAGGCCTCCCCCCCCCCCTTTTTTTTTTCTAAATTTCCTGTAGTACGATGTACTCTAGTTTTCTCCTTTTCACGCTGTGACCAAAGAATGTATACATACATACCATACATACATACATACATACATACATACATACATACATACATACATACATACATACATACATACATACATACATACATACATACATACATACATACATACATACATACATACATACATACATACATACATACATACATACATACATACATACATACATACATACATACATACATACATACATACATACATACATACATACATACATACATACATACATACATACATACATACATACATACATACATACATACATACATACATACATACATACTACATACATACATACATACATACATACATACATACATACATACATACATACATACATACATACATACATACATACATACATACATACATACATACATACATACATACATACATACATACATACATACATACATACATACATACATCCATCCATCCATCCATCCATCCATCCATCCATCCATCCATACATACATACATACATACATACATACATACATACATACGTAAGTACGTACATGCATACATTACATACTTACATACATTACATACATACACACACACGCACACACACACGCACACACATTGATCACTGCAGCCTTCCGTGCTCCAATTACCCATCATTACTTTTGTCGTTGCCATGTTGCTGTAACCTCAGCATGTTATGTCGGCGGAAAGATTTTTCTTATTTCTTGTTTGTTGTGCTTAGTGCTGACCGGAGAAGACCATTAGTGTCAAAACGTGCACGTTGCTTTGTTCTAAATCCCGCCTCTGCAAAGTTCCTTAATGTGCCCTGTTTTCTGCGGATGCAACTCGGAGACTGTAAACCCGCGCTATTGAAAATCGAAACCTCACAAATCGAGCAATCATCAACGCTTGTGTGTTTATTACACTCTATCGCCCGTCATTCTTTTAATGTTTCTTAGAAGTGGCGTGTTTTGATTTTCCCGGTAATTGCACAAGTGTTTAGGATAGAGCTTTCAAAATTGTGTGTCCCTACACTTTAGTATGGCGGCTGTAGTGTGAAGGTCTGTCGCATCAACTTGAAGCGTTGAGTAGAATAATCGGCCTGCATTTGTCACTCATTAATTATGACAATGGCGTTAACTTTGGTAAGATGGTATGTTTTTAATATAAATAAAGGGTCTTAAAATGTGTCCGTATCTCTCTAATAATGGATAATAGCACACCGTGGTTTGCTACCATAACACCAACCCAAAACGCCTCTAGAATATTGGACTTTCCCGGAAATACCGAATTTGCTTTAAGGTAAGTTGGTAAAACTAACGTTAGTCTCCCTGCAGACCACCCATATACACACTAGCTCACCTCTGATTTATAGAACTTTAGTCACGTGACCTTGGCACAAGTTTACGGGGGTATTCCGCAATGCCATTGATATCGCGTGGTGTATATTTCAGCACGCCAGCGCTTTTAACACTCCAAAAACATAGACAAACTGGGACTAACAAAATCCCCCTAGCTGCAACCTATGTCACAGACATTCTCTTTCTCGGAATAGAAACGTAAATACAAGACAACTGAGAAAGCAAATAACAGAGCGGCACACCCGCAACATGCAGAAAAGTAGACCAGCCCACTGCCTTCTCTAATGGAGCTGGCAGTGACCAGCCAAACAAACTTGCGAATGAAACGTTACCTACTTTGTTTAGGGAGATTACCTTAAACCTTAACAGAACCTTATATCTCCCTCGACACCCACAGCGGTAAAAGAGGAAGTGAAGAAGAAGAAGAAGACCTTAAACCTAACCGGTAAATTAAAAATAAAGTATCGTTTGCTAGTAGATTAAATAATCGTATTGTGAAAGTATGTTTGTCTAAATAATATGTCACCAATATAAACAGTTTGGAAAGCTCTGATTTAAAGGATCGTTTTTCATGGTTACGTGATCCTGTCGTAAGATGGAAACAAGGCCAGGTTATTACCAAGGAAAGATAACCAGCTACCGACATTGATTTCCGCGGCCGGGAGTGATAAATATACCCGGCCTGGCACAGTCTTCTCCAGCTCAGACGTGTGTGACCGCTATTGTTAATTGTTGTTTGTGTCTCGCGTGCAGGGACTTCAGAACCTCAGCAGCTTGAGCGCCCCACCCCTCCCCCAATTCGCCTTTCAAACAAAGGTGGAGGAAAAGGTGGGGGGGGGGGGGGGGGGGGGTCAGCACGTCCGCTCCCAAAAGAAATTGTATGAGTGCTAACCTGCTCTCTCACCCCTTCCCCGCCCGGTCACATTCCCGAAACTACATATACAGGTTCTCTTGATATGTTTTTGTTCATACATACAGTATCATCTCTAATATATTGAAATGTGTACTTGCCGTTCAGCATTACTATTATAGTTATACTTATTAATATAATAATAATTATTGTTATTTGCATTATTATTTCTTTCAATATTATTATTATTATTATTATTATTATTAATTATGTGTATGCACTTAACCAAGGTTTATGCATGCATACATGTATGTATGTATGTATGTATGTATGTATGTATGTATGTATGTATGTATGTATGTATGTATGTATGTATGTATGTATGTATGTATGTATGTATGTATGTATGTATGTATGTATGTATGTATGTATGTGTGTGTGTGTGTGTGTGTGTGTGTGTGTGCGCGTGCGTGCGTGCGTGCGTGCGTGCGTGCGTGCGTGCGTGCGTGCGTGCGTGCGTGCGTGCGTGCGTGCGTGCGTGGGCGGGCGGGCGGGCGGGCGGGCGGGCGGGCGGGCGGGCGGGCGGGCGGGCGGGCGGGCGGGCGGGCGTGCGTGCGTGCGTGCGTGCGTGCGTGCGTGCGTGCGTGCGTGCGTGCGTGCGTGCGTGCGTGCGTGCGTGCGTGCGTGCGTGCGTGCGTGCGTGCGTGCGTGCGTGCGTGTATGTATGTATGTATGTATGTATGTATGTATGTATGTATGTATGTATGTATGTATGTATGTATGTATGTATGTATGTATGTATGTATGTATGTATGTATGTATGTATGCACGCAAGCGTGTAGGTATGCATGCATGTATGTATGTATGTATGTATGTATGCACGCAAGCGTGTAGGTATGCATGCATGTATGTATTATGTAGGTATGTATGTATACATTCTTTGGTCACAGCGTGAAAAGGAGAAAACTGGAGTACATCGTACTACAGGAAATTTAGAAAAAAAAAAGGGGGGGGGGGAGGCCTGCACAAGAAAGAAGATGTATGAATGAATGAATCAATCAAGAATCGACATCAATGCACTAGAGACATTCGTACGTCTGTCTGTCTGTCTGTATGTATGTCTGTGTGTGTGTGCGTGCGTGCGTTCGTGCGTGCGTGCGTGCATGCGTGTGTGTGTGTGTGTTGTATGTACGTACGTACGTTCGAACTTATATTTGCGCGTGTACCCGGCATCCCCGCATTACGAAGCGTTCGCATCGACTTAGCCACAGAGTCGACTATATTCATCCCGGCATTACGAAGCGTTCGCATCGACTTAGCCACAGAGTCGACTATATTTGTATAGTCGGCTCTGTGGCTGAGTCGATGCGAACTCTTCGTAATGCCGGGATGCCGGGTTCGATCCCAGCTGCGGACCATGTGCCTTGCGTTGGTTTCGACGGTGGTTTCAAGAAAGCCGACCGTCCAGCAAACAGTGGCAAACTACTGGACGTAAATTTGCCTGTAAAAATACGCAACTAACCTAACCTATATGTGGATATGCATGTTTGTAAGTGTAATGTATATAAGTGTATGTATTTGTGTGTGAGTGTGTGGGTCAGCTGGTGTCACATAATTCTGGTGTCACGTGTCTTTTTTTGGGGGGTGGGGGGGTGGGGGGGGGGGTTGTTCTATAATGAACTTAAGGACACTTTGAAGTAGTTTTAGTGTTGAGATGTTGGCTCGCAAAAGTCTAGGCGGTATCTCGCATCTCCAAAAGAACATCCAGCCTACTTCCAGTCTAATCTTGTCTGAATACAATCTGAATTTTCCTCTTAAGCATATTCACTGAGTCAATAAGTATGCATGCCTGTGTGAACTCTTAAGTATCAGCCATTAAGTGCCGCTGTTACAGCCATCGTTTCCATTGGAAGGCTGCTAGTCGTAACATCAAAGGCGACATTCATCTCCCTTAAGGTTTTCTCTTCTGAGCTCAGTGTGAATGCCCTCGCACTTCGCCTTCCCCGAATTACTGATCCGTACGTGTACACTACAGCATCACCTTCATCAAGCCACAGACGGCCAAGAAAAAATAGGCTTATTATTCATAAAGCTCCAGTAGTCTTTATTATGAATATTTTTATTATTATCATTTTTATCTTCATCATCATTGTTCTACTTATTCTTCTCCTCTTCCACCCCTCCCCTCTCTTCTAATCATCCACCTCCTTTCCACGCTCCTCTGCTATTTTCCTCTTCCTGAAGCCGCCGTGGTCTAGGGGCTAGACGCTCGACTGCGGATTCGGGTCCTGACAAATGCCGAACTTTTTACCCCGCAAAAAATGAAGTTGGCTCCCAGGTCGACCCAGCCTTGAGTGCGTAGCAGGTACAGTCATGGAAAGTAAATGCAGACGGTGTGATGCTGACCACATCACCCACCAATTTGCGTTTGGACTATGAAATATAGGTCTTGCCCTAAATACCTAATACGCCTGTAGTGTCTGTTACCTCTCCTTTTCTCTCCTCCCCATCCTTCCCCTTTTACTTCTTTATCTAGTTTTATTTAAACGCTTCTACAAAAGAAACGATTTAGAAATCTGACTTGCGCCACGGAGAAAAAAAATATAGAAGACGACAGTGAAGTGACATTCTGACGCGGAAACGAAAAGGATTGCACGGAGCCATTCTTAAACATGCCGGAAGCAGTCCTGTAGCCGGTTTTGGCCCGTTTGTTGACAGCTCCACGTATACAAGCTGGGGATGCACGTGGAAGTATTGCCACCTGACCAGTGTTTGTGGTATGTGTCGATGTGGATGTCGACAAGAAGAAAACTATCTGGTCGGTCGGTGGTCACGGAAATCGCAATTTCCATATTGTTCAGCCAGCTTGAAAAGGTGTTTGGTTATAACTGCGACCATTTTCTGGTTAGATTCTTAGTGATAATTAGTTAGTCTTTCCTCTTGTGTCGAGTGCGGCACATAGGGCAGAGGTCGTGACTCTCCATGCACGGCGGTCCGTTGCAATCCGTTGTAGGTCTTGGATGTTTGAGTGACCCATGAGCGAGCCTTCCCTGATGATAGTTCTACGTAGGGTTTCCCTTGGTCTTCCACGAGATCTTTTTCCCTTTGGTGTCCAAATGAGGGCTTGGTAAGGAAGTCTTGATTTATCCATTCTAAGGACGTGGCCGACTTAGTTCCAGCGGCGTTTTCGTATAAAATTAGACACATACTCTTGCCTGGATTCTTGCCTTATTTGTGTATTGGTTCGGAAATCTGACCATTTGAAATTTAGTATTCTTCTAAGGCATTTATTTTCAAAACTGTCTAATTTTGTGTCTAGAGTTTTCGTTGATTTCCAACTCTCGCATCCATAAATAGTGATAATAGTGCTTCTTAAATTCTATTTTCCCCGTATGGGTTCCGAGGCCCGATTTTACTAGGGAAAAGGAGTAGACCCACCGCCCCTGCTAAAAAATAATGTCGTAAGAGGCGACTGGGAATTTCCCCCGAAGTTGAAGCCTATCTACCTTAGTGGCGAGGAACCAGCAGTCGGAATACAAGAAAGTCTGATATGCTAAGAGTGGATATGCTAACGGCACCATTGCAACCTGATTAAATATTTAAAATCAGTCTCTCCCCCTTCCCTCTGTGTTTAATATCCCAGAATCTCTGCTCACTCGTCATTGAATTATTCTTTCAGTGTGTGAATGATATGTCTGTTCTATGGGGTTTGAATATGCACATAATCAGATTGGTTCCCAAGTCTACCCAACATAAAGTCGGTATCTGATAGTTTTCTGGGAAGTAAAGGCTGTCGACTTGATGTTAACCCATCACCCACTGAGTGCCGACCGGTCTGTACAAATATTTTGTTAGCATCACACTCGAGATGCGTCACCGGTGTTGACACTAATCCTATGCATGATTCTTCAATTAAGCCAAATCCATGCAGCTTCTACATAATTCCTCACGAGTCTGTTAACCTGCTGATTCTTCTTCTTCCTCTTTTGTCTCACGGATACCAAGTTGTTGCCCATTGTCGTGGTTTTCTTTATTTGTCGTGTGTTTTCGGGTAGTTTGAGTGATGGATTTGGTCGTCTTTTTGCAGGTTTCAGCAACATCATCATCATCATCAGTTCTCTATGCCTAGTGGCAATAAGGCTTCAGAGAGGACTTTCCATGCTTTCCTGTCCAATGCAATCTTCAGTGCAGTTTTCCATGTCAGAGATACCGCACTCAAGTCACTTTCTATTATCCGTCTCCATGTTCTTTCTGGCGCCCCCTTTTTTTTTTCTCTTTTCCTTTGGTATCCATGTTAGATCTGCTTTGGCAGGCATATCAGGAAGATTTCAACTACATCCTTTATTAATATCTTTCTTGGTCTTCCTCTCGTCTTCTTCCTTCCTCTGTTCTGCTGTAAAAAGTCTCAAATAAATGTGGCAGGACGCCAAAAGCCATTTACAATATAATTGGTTAGCTGCACTTATGGGAACAATCTGACAGGTTCGCGTAGTCTATAGAAGAGCCTGGTAAGCGCGTTATCTGTGAAGCGTTAGCTTTGTGTTCAGTAAAATAAACTGATGTTCAACGTGAAGACTGTAATTCATTTGCTTGATTCAAGTTGTCCTAGCCATATTTCTTTTTCCCCCATCTACCTATCCCTTGTTTTTCTTTTCCTTCTTCCCACTAGAACATGCAGTTTAGTCTGGCTGCATTTTCACTAAGTGGCATTCTTTGTCTGTCATTATTATAATCCAGACATGTCTATTTGTATAATAATAACGAAAATTCTGATTTTTATAATCGAAAAGAATTAGGGGGATTGGTGGTGGTGGTGAGGGTGGGGGTGGGGGGGGGGGCGGGGTCGTCAGTGGAATAGACCCCTATTTTCTGCCTGCGTGATGCTGTTTGTCTGTCTGATCGTCTATCACACTGGGAGACCGCCAGCTGTCAGTGTGTCAGATTCTGTGTCATTAGCCGTGTCAAGGACGGGTTGCCATAACGCAGGGTGAATTTGGTTGTCCTATCTGTAATGAGGGGAAATGTCAGTCGCAGGCTTTTATTGAATAGTGTTGTAGACATTGATTTAAATCGGTTGTGAGGTTAGCCATTTGGTCACGCAATGCTGGTGCTGTCTTGACTGCAGCCGGAGATACTTTACTGTCGCAATTTTCAGATACCCTTTTTTTTAAAACATTCATCCTCATCATTTGCCAAATAAAGCAACGCAGACGATACGGTTTCATTTTTTTTTTAGTTTAGTTGTTTTTCTCCGTTTTTCTTTCGTTGGTTAGGCTATGCACGTGATTCATATATAACGTCATTTAATTCTTCTTCTTTTTCGCGTTCACAGGCTGTAAACTCTGGTGGGAAGTTCTGGTTGTTAGTTCACTTCTGGACTTTAGTCGTGTTCCAAAACTTGAGTTTTGCGAGCACAACCATTTTACAGATCTGACATATTTGTACGCAGACTACTAATTTCTTGCCTCTCAGGAATTCACTCTGATTTGTGGGGGGTGGGGGTGGGGGCTGAGTGTTCTCGAGGCATGGCGTTCGCCTCGAGTGCTGGAGGTCCCAGGTTCAGGCTGGGATTTTTTTCATATGGACTTTAGTAATTTCTCCTGATCTCTGGGTAGTAGGATCGGACGCCCGTGTGTATTGTTGTGCACGTAAAAAATACATTGGCAGTTAGAAATCGAAAAGAGTAGCCTAATGGCGCTGCCCGGGCAAAATTTGGAGTTGAAAAACTACCTAAAGTATTTAAGGATCCTCGCCGGTGCTACAGAATTCGTGCACTGTACTGAGATTTTTCGGACTGAAGCTTGATGTAGAAGTAGAACGGAGCACTTATAGGTTACTACTCTTGTGCCATGGTGTTGATCCATTGTTCAAATCTTGCTGAAACTTTGTCTTCCAAAAAATCCCTTCTTAATTAACTCTTATGCCATGCTTGCTGAAAGGCAGAGGCCACCCCCCCCCCCCTTTTTTTTTCTCATAAAGGGCCCCTAGAACCCACACGAAGAAACATATAATTCATAGCATACAAAATTAGCATCATCATATAGCAGGTCCTTTGCAGAATGTCACTCCTCACGGTCTGCCTGAAAGAAACTCCGTCGCTCGCCAGCTCTCCCGCCTCATGTACTTTTATACTCAAGGAGTCACTTATATCATGTGTACATCTTCGTGTTGGTCGGCCCCTGCCCCTCCTTCATGATACCTATTTTCTACTATTATCTTTTCCAATCCGTCGTGGCGCTTGATATGACAAAATTATACATAATGAAATATTGTATTGTAATTCAAGGTTGGGAACATCCGTCCCTGTTGAGCAACTGACCTTAACATTAACATAGAATAGGTCAGCCTGGCGTGGACTGTTTTTGCAGCCATGATACTGAGGTAGCCATCACCCAGATCATATTTCTAGTCAACGAGGTAAGTTCAGTGAATACTTATACATTACCATTATAATTGATTTGCTCTGTTTTGGTTTGAATATGGTAGTCATGTCGACTCCCGTCACACGCCCTCTCTCACCTGCCGGCATATCCCGGACGAACCGCAAACTTTCAGTGCTATGCTAATGAGTTGGCGGCGGTCCACGGATCAGATCTGACCCGCAGAGGCCTAGAAAGTGGCGTGCGGGTGACCTGCTAATTTGGTTGGATCTTTGGTAAGGCTGGTCATTTTTTTTCTGTCAGGGGCAAAATAAAATCCTCATCTGGACAGTCGTGGCCACAGCACTAACCATGCGGCTGTAAATCCCCAGGCTCAAAGACCCCCCTGCCTACATCGCAAAAGTGGAATAATAAAGGCAGAAATTGGCAGTTTTAGCAATGATCTATCTGTCTGTGCTCAGGCCTCCCGCCCAAGAGGATCACTGTTTTTTACAAAAAATAATAAACAGTAGTATTGTTAATATATAATATAATACTGGGAATAAAAGAAATACAAAAGTTAATGACATATAAATGATTCTGACTGATAAGGAATAGAATAAAGTAATAATATGAAATAAAATAAAAGAGAAGGAAATAAAATAATTTACATTTAAAATGTCATAAGAGTAGAACTATTTAGATAAAGGTATGTTGGATACTGATACCACTTGGACTAAGAACACCAAGGCTGTGGATGAGGCGATTTTCTAAAGCGAGGCGCATAGTATGATCACCAGAGCAAGATTTTAATGATGTGACAGATATATCATCTTTACCTCTGTGGTCAGAGCTATTAAAATGGAGAGGGATTGGTTTAAGTGTTTTTTTGTTAATATCGGAAACGATCAGCTAGCTTCCTGCCAGTTTACCCAATGTATGCCTTGCTGCATCGTTTGCAGATAAATGCATAAATTACGTTTCGGGATTCGCAAGTAAAAGGTTCCCTAATTTGGAAAGAACCATTAAGAAAACTGACCGAAGAAGTCTGGAAAACGAAAGAACATGTTTTGCACGTGCTGCGTAAGCATTCAGTAGTCCCAAAAGGAAGTGCTGTGTGGATCGGTGGGAGTCGGCTTCGGACAAGTATGTCTTTAAGGTTGCCGTCTCGTCTATTAACTAATCTAGGTTTCTCACTAAAGATAATCTTGGTGTACAAACCCACGGTTTCTCACAGTTATCTCCTCTATACGTCTTCTCACCCACTACCGTGTAAAAATTCTATTCCGTATTCACAGCTCCTTCGATTGCGTAGGTTGTACTCTGGTGATTCTGACCTTTTTGATAAATCATTTGAACTTCTTGATTTCTTCCGTGCTCCTTTCTATCCGGAACACATTTTACAAGGGGCGCTAAACAAAGTTTTAGCAATCACCAGGAGAGATGCTTTCCATACCAAAAGTAATTCCACCAGTGACGTGGTAGAGCACTGACTATACACTTGCCTGCTGGCTGGAAAGTCTTGGGTTCGAATCCACATTTAGATATTTTTTTTCCAAAATTGACCCCAAACAGATCATTACAGTCTCAAGAAAATGACGCTGCGAGGAGTTACCGGCCGACGCTCAACACTCAAGAAAAAGACGAGATAGAAATACAAACAGATAGTTACTGCTGCCACTGCAATTGGAACTTGCTGATGAAGATGAGGGTGGAGCGCTTATGAGAGTGTCTCGAATGCCGTGATGTCGAGTTTTAATTCAGCATTCAAAACTGACCTTGCCTAAACTGGGTATATATTAGACATCATTTGACTGATATACCACCAGTGTAAAAAGGCTCTTTACTTTTGTACCGTTGATTGGTCCCCAGGGTACGTTAGTGACAGTAAGAAGTGATGATCACCTACATCTGTGGGACTTCAGACAGAAGCAGCCCAAGATTGTGCACTCTCTCAAGTTTCAAAGGGAAAAGTAAGCTGTGTATACTTCTTCTATTCCTCCATTTATATCATGGGAGTGTTTGTGGGGTGGCGTGGGGATTTTCTTTGTATTCTCTGCTGTGTTTACATAGGCTGTTTTTATATTATTTTCAGTGCTTTCTTTTTAGCGGACCAAAAATGACTTCACGGGACAGTCCAGTATTTGAGAGAATAGTAGGAGAGGGTTTTCTATGTTTTCTGAGCTTTAGCACATTTCTTCCAAGGCCAAGGTTTTTGCGCGTTTACCTAACCCTAACCCTAAACTGGGCCCTAACTCTAACCAAAACTATACACTTAACCTACAACCCCCTGAAATATTTGCCTGTTTGTGTTTAATAAGAAAGTACCTTATTTGTTTCTAACTTATATCCAGTATCAAACATTTCACCATGCATGTGTTGACTTTAACTAACAAGATATAATACTTCTCTGAACTTAGTGTTCCCTGACCCTCTCTGTTCCTGTTATTATTTTTAATAACTCTTTCTTTCCATGGTATTGTTATTTTAAATAGTCAGACCCCAACACTTATTACTTAAAATAACCACTCAATAGAATAGTAAAGTAAAGGAAGTACTGGATGAACTGATTCAGCATTATCCATTGTTAAAACCTAACACTGGGTGTTTTTCTTTTGGGCTGTGTGCAATGGTGCACAGTGTTTTAAGGCATTCTTTTTCTTTCAGTGCTACTGTAATAGACATTTTATGGTGACACTTTTGGTCAGTATTGGCACCTTTCTTTGTTTTGTTTTTAAGGAAAAATAAAAAGAGATGTTTGACACTTAGTCACATTCTTGTTTGCTTTAAAGAAAAAAAAGAAGTTTTTACCATGATTATTATTATTATTGCAGTTGTAATTGTTTTTATTATTCAAGAACTGATTGCTTCCCACTTTATAAGTGCTTTTTCTCCTTCTATAGGACAGCATCTTCATTCTCAAAGACACTTTCCTCTGACTGACCAAAGAGAAGCAGTTTAGCCTGATTAAACTTGTTACTATCTTTATTTTATCTTGTTTTGTATAATCCCTCCTTCCCCCCCCCCCCCCCAAAAAAATGGTTACATTTCATTTCTGCTACTACTTGTGGCTGTCTATCCAAGTTCTTGCATAGTTTTAATATTTTATTCTTCTAGGTGAAAGAAGGTACATCAGCTGTGTAGATACCTGATAGCTTTCTCCTCATCATGTCATCTTCTAGCAAACGTCTTCATCATCCTGGCTGGTTGACTCCCCCCCCCCCCCCCCCACCCCCCCCCCCCCCCCCCCCCCCCCCTTATAGATTACATTTCTTCATAGTTGGCTACATTCTTCAAGTAATGTTTTCTACTTATTTGTTCACTGGCTGTAAGCTCCAGTGGAAAGCCCTTGTTCATCCATTTGGACTTCCCCTTTGTGACAGGGGCTGAGTTTTTCATGTACATCCATTTTACTGGCTTATTTGTGTGTAGCTGGTTGTTCCTCGCCATTTGAGCAGATGCATTATAACTTCAAAGCAAACACCGAATATTGTTTATACATTATGCCAAAGTGTCCCATAAGTTTTCAAACACAGGAAACATAAACATGTCACCAACACAATGACAAGCATAACTCCAGCTGTTATTAAATGCGTTTTTCAACAGTGGAGTGCACACATGGAAATGTGTTTTCACAACAGTGGTAGTCATGTAAGTAAAAAGGTAAAGTGGTATTCCAGGGGAGACCACTCTGCATGGAACAGTGGAAGACATTTGTCACAACACAGACTTCATAAAGTCGTGTGTCCTTTTTCATCTGAAAACCACTGGCAGGAAGGGGGGGGGGGGGGGGAAGGAAGAAAAAAGGCTGTCCCATCTTGTAGATAGCATTGCTCTCCCTGTGTGGGTTCTGGGGCCCCATTGTGGGGATAACAAGAATAGACCCACTGTCTCCCTAGCAAGCATGTCGTAGGAGTTGACTAATTGAGAGCTTCCTTTGAAGTTAGAGTGCGTCTGCCTGAGTGGCAAGGAACAACTACTGCACACAAACAAGCCAGTAAAACAGATTTTTTCCACAAAACTCAGATGGATAAACAACCAGGACTTTCCACTAGAGCTTACAGCCAATGAACAAAGAAGAAGAGGGTATGCTTATCATACAATGAAGATGGGGAAACAGTTATGTTACTGTTTTTATTTTATTGTCTTTCCACAGAATCTCAAAGTGTCATCTTCCTTTCCAAAGCAGTTGGCTGTATGTGGGTACAGAGCGGGGAAATGTCCATGTCATTAATGTGGAGACTTTCACCTGCTCTGGTTATATTATCAACTGGAACAAGGCTATTGAATTGTATGTGTTTGTTTTAATCATAGTTTAGTTTAGTGATAATCCTAATCTTTGTTTCCTGTTTTCATAATTCAGCTGGATGTGAGCAGAGTGTCTGGACTGTTTTCTACCCTCAGGGAAAAACTGTCCAGTTTTTTAAATCATGTTCAGACTGGCACCATGAGTAGGGAACTTCATTGACTGCAGAGAAAGGGGATAGAACACGAGTGGCACCAAGTCCAATGATGTCGATTTTTCATTCATTCTGTTTTCTTAAACACGTTACTTTGTAACAAACATGCATTCTGTTTTCTTAAACAAGTTACTTTGTAACATACATGTATTGTGAAAGTCTAGCAGTAGAATACTTTAGCTAATGTTAGCTGTCTGAGCTGAGCTAGACAACTCACCACAGGTTTATTAGTTCAAAAGCAGCACTTGTATTGTTGTTGGTGTTTTGGGAAATGACCAGGTAGATAGACTGGCTGGCTTTGCACAACTTGGTGGAAAACTGATGCATAATAAGCCAGACATGGTTAAGGCCGTATGGAAGCACAGGTGACAATTTGGAGGAGCAAGTGGATCATTACAGTCTGATGAGAATGTTGCAGTGGGAAGAGACCAGGGGGATCCAGCTGATACACAGCAAAGGTAAAGCAAGATGGGCATATAATCAGACTGTTACTGGTACCATTTGTATTAGAACTCTGCATTGGCTGCTGAAATGGGGATGGAATGCTTATGGGAAGGCCCTGATTGCTGTAGTGTCAGTTCTTGAATCAGCTCAGCTCAACTGAGGTAATATCCCTAATTACACGCCTCCTATGACATGCTTGATGGGGAGGGGTGGGGGGAGTGGGTCTATTCTTTGTTATCTGAAATGGAGCCTCTAAACAAAGACAGAGATTATGTCATTCGGTTGAATTTATGTTTCTAAAATAATTTGTATTTATGACATTTTTGGCATACAATAGTACCCACAGTAAATACAGATATATTAACTAACAGGAAATGATGGCAAATATTCTGTCTTAATGTTACCTGGCGTGAGCCACTGAGCACATGAAGATATGTTTTGAGAGCTTAACAAGTGATTATGTCTAACTAGTCAGAATAAATACTTGATGAGTTTATTGTGCTTTTGATGTGTGTTTTTTTTCTAACTTGGTTCTGCACTGAAATATCGTCTATACTATTCTTGGCTATCATGATTATGATGTTTCTTGAAAGTCCACAGAACTGGGATTGCTTTTTGTTTTTTACTCTTAATTGTTAAGCTTTACATATATTTTTTTTTTCAACAGGTCTAGGAAAAGCCATCCTGGCCCAGTGGTACACTTAAGTGATAATCCATCTGACCCTAGTAAAGTAAGTCAGTTTTTGTGTGTTGAGTTAATATTAAAAGGAGGCCAGCTAGCATTATAAATTCAATCATTTGATTATAAACAAGTGGAGTTTATTTGTGATCAGTTATTGCCCTAGTACCCAAAACGTTTCTAAATCTTTAATTTCAAAATGGGGGTGAAATATTGTGCATGGATGTTTCTCCTGTTGAATTTTAATACTGGTAAAAACCAGCTAAACTATATAATACAAGTGTATCCTTTAAATGAAAAGCTCTCCATCTGGGTTTCAAGACGTCAACTGGAAAAAAATGGGGGGAGGGGAGGGGGTAATGATAGACCAACGCCTCTGAACATGCATGTTTCAACAGGTAACTATTGAAAAGTTTGCTGGCATTTTGTGTGTTAGGTCAGAAGGTGCAGATTCACAACTTAGCTGAAAACAACAACACAATGTTCCAACCCCTCTTTTGATGGTGAAAGCAGAAAGGAAAAAGTATATGACAAGTATCTAATGCAATACATTTCTGACATTAGAGGTTAGAAACAGGATATTTCTATGTTACATAGAACCGGTTATAATATGTGACTATCTATCCTGGTCAGTCACTAAATAAAGATGGGGTGGAGGGGAGCAGGACCTCAAAGGTGTGGACCTGCAGAATAATAGCAGCTTCATCTGAAATGTGCATTATACGTAAGGTCATTAACATTACAAGAAGGGACAGGGTTACGAATACCAACATAAGAGAAAAAGTTGGAATAAGACTGTGTCTGAATTATATTGACAGACAAAGAATGACATTTTTTGGTCATCGAATGAGAATGCAACCAGACCAAACTGCATTTGATATATATATATATATATATATATATATATATATATATATATATATATATATATATATATATATATATATATATATATATATATATATATATTTTTTTTTTTTTTTTTTTTTTTTTTTTTTATGGCAAAACATCTTGGAGATAGGTAAGGGGAGTGCCAAGAAAGAGACACATAAATGGCATAATTAAAACCTGCAAGAAGATGAACAAATCCACCACCCTGGCCATCTGAGAAGCACAAGATAATTCTAGAAAACCATGACACTGAGCTACAAGTTGGATATCAGTGAGATGACAAAAGAAGCTGAAGAAGTAGTAATAATTATGTTGGTGACAAGGCTCTTCTTGGCATTTTAGTCCATTGTCTTGATTTCTTAGAGCTGCTAAACAACTAGAAAAGCATGCACCTGAAATTACAATTTTATTATGTTCTCCTTCCTGGCTAAATAGCTCCTCATAGGTTTTGAATCTGGAGCCATTGTCCTCTGGGACCTGAAGACTAAATCTGCTGAATATAGGTACAGCTCCCAGGAGGTATGTACTAGTCGTGTACTTTGTGTAAATGTGGATGGGGCTTTGGTTAGGATGGTCATCAAAATATGTGTGCAAGTTGCCTTTAACTCTTTGAGGCTCAAGAAACACCTCATACGTTCATTGGTTCCTACCTAGAGACCCAATAAACGCAAGATGCACTGATTTTACATCTCTCTTGACTAACCCTTGGGCCTCTGATGCTAAACCCCCTGGGACTCAAAAAGTTAAATTCTTCAAATAATTGTAGGACTTGGAGTAGAAACAAAAAGTATACAGATGCTTATTATTATGGTAAACTACACTTCAGCAACATAAGCTGATGTGATAATGATAATTAGTATTGCTCTGCATACAACTTCATTTCTTTTTGATAGACCATTGTATTAGTACCATGCGAGTAACAACATCTTTTAAGAAACTACACATTGCAACTGTAATTTGATCTAACTTTTAAAAAATCTAGAGATAACTTCTGTTGAACTGTACATGAGAAAAAAAGAAGTGGACTAAAAATACAAACACGGTACAAGATATCTTCAAATATCTGAACAGAACAGACCAAAACACAATTTGTTGCTTTACCACTGACACTGGAGAATCAACAAACACCAGGGCATTGGTCTGTTCAAGAATACCATGCAGCAAATCAATTGAGAAACAGTAAATCATATAGTTGGGTCACTCAGTAAGAATGCAGCCAGAACAACTACCAATGCAGGCACTAAGCATGAAAGGATCTGATGTGAAAGCAGGAGGCCGTCCTAAAAGAAGATGGATTTATGACATTAAAGAGCTTCTTCATCTACATGGAATGACAGTAGCCATTGATGTCTATCAAGCAATATATTGCAAACTGTTCCTTCCCATAATGCTTAACAGCAGAAGTAGAACTTGATGATGATTATGATTGGTCTATTCCCTCCCCTTGACCCTCCTCCCAATTGAAGTCCAAATGCCTCATGGGGAATAAGTAGAGTAACATCAGCTTTGATCCATATGTTGTGGAGGCACTGCTAAACACAGACACGGTGTTGTGTCAGTGTGTATATGTGTGTGTGAGAAAAAGAGATAGAGAAATAAGGAGTATTGTCATTACGTCAATAACATGCAGCATTTGTTCGTTGTATTTTAGTTGCATTTCCTTTACATGACATCACAAACCATCCCAGTATTTGTTTGCTGTTTGTAGTTTCACTAGGCAGTTTCATGTTCTGTAGCTTGCCAACTGCTTTCTGACCAGTTGAATGCTTATATCATTATCAAGATCAGTGCAAAACACAACACTGCCATATTACCAGTAGATAATTGTAAGGTGTGTCACTAAATTTCCATTCATGCTTGAACAATAAATCTTCTGCATTCTTGTGTCCTTGCAAGGGGTATAATACTGGTCTGCTGAATGTAGCACAAAATGTGACTAGAAAGCTCAATGGAAGAAATTGAAAAGACTCAGACGAACACAACCAAACGTTTCGACCAAAGACTTTATCAACAGAATTCTAAATACAGTGCAAACTATGACTGGAAAAACTCAAGGGACAAGACAAAAGAGCCATTTAACATTTAAAATATTTAAGGCTCCTTTTTCTTGGCCGTTGAGTTTTTACAGTCATAGCTTGTGCTGTATTCAGTATTCCGTTGATAAAGACTTTGGTCCAAACGTTCGTTTGTGTTCGTCTGCGTCTTTTTCGTTCTTTCTGTTGAACTTTCTACTCACATTTTGTGTTATATTCAGGATTTCTTGCAATCAGCTTTACTGCAGTCACCCCGTATTTATATTAATACTGTTCTGACTTTGTCAGGCAAGCTCACTAACTGTTATGTGACTGCAGCAGTATAAAAGTAGCCATATGTCTAAACTGTGTGAGCAATTCAACCAGTTGTATAATGTTAAAATCACATATTTAAAACAATCAAATACAGAGGTTCTGGAGCGACCACAAGTGAAAAGAGAGTTACTGAAATACATTTTTAAAAAGAGACAACTAAAATATTTTAGCCACATTAATAGATGCAAGACTCTTAAAACCATGCTGAAGAAAAAGTTGAGGGCAAGAGAACAAGAGGTAGACAACAATACAAGTGGGAGGACATCATCAAGAGATGGATTAACAGCAGTCTAAGAGAATGTACGACCAAAACAAGAAACAGAGCACGTAGGAGATCCATTACAGCACCTGATTGATTGATAAGTGTTAAATTTAAATGTTAAAAAGCTTACAAAGGAGGGGGTTGTTGATTTTAATTGTTAAAGCTTCGTCCATTCTCAACAGTTGCCTGTTTGGAGTGTGATAAACCACATGGAAAGCACTGTTTGTGTCAGTTACGTTAAAAAGCAGCCATTTCTGCCTGTCTTTAATGAGCACTTCTGTAGTGTAGGCAGGGGATTTTAGTAGATGCTGTTTATGTAAGCATTTGTAAAATTTTAAACATTTGTTGACATTGCAGGCCTTGAGGTCTATATCATGGCACAATGAAGGCAAGCAGTTTATGTGCAGTCATTCAGATGGCAGTTTGTCCACTTGGAATGTCAGAACACCCCAGCGACCAATCTCTGTTATTTTACCTCATGGTAAGTAAAGTAAAGTAAAGGACCCTTTTCCATTCCTTCAGGCGCATTGGGCATTTAGGGCTAGACCTATATTTTATAGAAGAGCGGCTGATGTGGTCAACGGACAGCATCACGCCAGCAGCCTTTACTTCCCAGGACTTTTACCTGGTACCCACTCAAAGCTGGGTGGATCTTGGAGCCATGGTCATTTTTGAAAAAGGTCCAGTTCTGAACCCACGACCTTCCAATCTATAGGCAAGCGTCACCTTTTGGTAGTACACAATATTTATACATTTGTATGTGATGTAACATATAAATGGATGTATCTATCTTCTTTTTTTGCCCTTTATCTCCCATTGAGGAAAAGGCCCTTAACCAGCTCAGGCCAAGTCATCCTGGAATATTGCTGTTGCTAGATTCTATCTAGACACACAGCCACCCTGATCTGACCTTTGTTCATTTGTTATGTTAGTCTGAGCACAAGAGTGGATGCCACACCATCTGGTACATATCGATTGGTTTATTGCTGATCTGCCATTCATACCATCCAGTCGTTACTCATGTTATACTAGTCGTACTGAGGTTCCCTGACGAAAATTGTTGGAGAAAAACATCACACTCAACAAAAGGTGTATTTACCTTTCGTTCCAGGCATCACACTCATGCCGATAACTTGAATTATTACACAAGTGACAAGACTTTGTAGTCGGGCATCCTTCTTGTCAGGGTCAGTCCTTCATAGTCATATCAACTTGCCTTCAGGATCTTTCGAATGTTGTTAACATTCGCTCTTCATAGAGTTCATAACAGTTCTTCCTCTCAGCTCATTGAAACCTCTCACACTACTGTCCAAACACCAACTGCCTCTGTCTCATTCATCCTTCAAAACCCATGTTCCCTTCCCACAGAATTTGGTCTTGTCTTCTTCTTCTTCTTTTTTTCTTCGCATTCACCACCTGTAAACTCCGATGAAAGGTTCTGGTCGTTCGCCCACTTTTGGACTGCAATCCTGTTCCATAACCTGAGTTTTGCGTGTGTATCCATTTCATAGGATCTGACTCATTTGTATGCAGACTGCTGGTTCCTTGCCTCTTCCTTGCCTTTCAGGCAGATGCACTCTGACTTTGAAGGAAGCTCTTACGACATGCTTTTGTGTGGGCAGTGAGTCTATTCATGTTTCCCTTTAATAGAGCCCCGGAACCAACACGAGAAATTTGGTCTTGTAACTGTTCAGGGTCACAAGAGAATATCACTTCACTTGCTTTATCCGTTTATCCCTGGCCTGTACCACCACTGCGTCCTCTCAGGAAACCCTTCGGAAATCCCTGGGAATTCCCTTCATTACACATCCTATCCTTTTATATCACATGCAACTCACCCAGACTCCTTTCACTTCACTCTCTAGTTCCCGTCTCCATTTTTAAGGAGTCTGTCTTTATTTCTAAGCCCCTGTGGGTTTCACTGTAAAGATATTTTAGTTATATTGTTCTCAGCTTTTCTCAGCGTGTGCCCTATCTAATGTCAGTGCTTTTTCTCCAACTCTTGTTTCATTAGAATCTGTGCAATCCTCTCTTAAAACTTCACATCTCTAATTTTATAACAGTTAGTTAGTTAGTTAGTTAGTTAGTTAGTTAGTTAGTTAGTTAGTTAGTTAGTTAGTTAGTTAGTTAGTTAGTTAGTTGGGTTATCGTCATTGCACTCCGGACATGTCCATAGGTGCTCAGATCCTCCCCTCAGTATGAACCCCAACATCCGATGGCTAATAGTACCAGTTCTATGTTGATTAACAAGTCTTCTGACGTGTCCGGTGTGCGTCTCGTTTTTTGCTGTGCCGATCTTAATTCCCAAGTCTGCCATTCTGGCAAGTGATGTGGATTCACTGCCACCAAAGTCCTCTATCCTTCCCATTTCTCTGAGGGCATTGATAATATCAGCATGATCCATAGGCCGACCGTCGGTAGTGATAGCGGATCCAGCCAACCTGTCAGCTCTTTCATTTCCATCGACGCCTGCGTGTCCCGGAACAAAAATAAAGGTGACTCCACGCACAGTGGACTTCTGTAATGATTCAAGCCATTGTCTTCGCACTGAACCTGCCTGAACCCTCCGGATCATACTCATTGAATCACTGAGTATACATATGCGGGTGTATTTTTGTGTTTCAAGCCAGGCAAACGCTTGCGTCACTTTTTATAACAGTATTTCATTGCTTCTGTTTTGCACAGGCACTAGTAATTGAATGTTTATAGGTTATTAGTAATTATTTTAGTTGTTATGTACCAGCGTGTAGTGGAGAGTGAGAAGCAGCAATGAAATTCATAATCTGTTTAAATCAGCATTGATCATTGGCATCATGAGAGGGCTGGGGCATATTGAGAGAAACGTCAGATGACAGTGAGTTCAAAACTGTGTACACAAGGGAGATGAATGGTAGTTGATCACGAGGCAGACCAAGAAGACGATGGAGAGATAATGTTACCAGCTGGAATGAGAAAGCCAACCAGAGAGATGAATGGAGGCGGTCGAAATCTGCAGTAATAAACCTAAAGGGCTCAATATGATGAAGGAGAAGAAGATTTGCCTATCTGGTCAAACATAATTCAGAAAGTAGACAGTGGGTTGAGCTTGAGAGCTGCCAACAGACAGATACTGGTCATAGTCTCAGGTTCCTGCCATTGTGAACACGATTATGCAACTGTGACAATGACTAGGGTCACATATGAGTATGGCACTGCTAAAAAAATATATATATATTTCAAGCAAGGTGTCTAGAAGAAGAATAAAAGACATAAAATTATAAAGAAAACTGTTTACCCACTTTAGAAGACAATCAACATTCATTAGGCACACAAATAGGGGAAAGGTGGGGAGGGGGGAGAACTGGACTATATTAGGATAAAATGAAAGATGGAGAGCAGGAGTTGTGGTTGAAATCAAGTTTCAGGATGTTAATTTAAATTGACAACATGGGAGAATATCTGGGTCACAAATGATTGACAGTATATGAGACAGAGAGCTGTGGATTTACATAATGACCAGTGTAATGTTGTGAATTCCTGGGGAAATCGCAGAGAGTCCCTGATGGGGAGGAAAAGGTCGGAGGACCCATGAGAGAAGAGAAAAACGGGATAAGTGGGTATCGTGTATCTCATGGTGAACGAAGTGAGGGACACAAGGAAAGCATGAGATGTGAAGGGAAGACATGAACCGGGAGACAGGAGTAAGACAGTTGAAGTTCGGCCCTAACTGAGAGAGGACGCATGAGTGGACGCCTGAGAAGAATAAATGATTGGTGAAACGAATGTTATATTTCAATAGGAGGACTGAATGTTTTTCCACACATCGTAATGCTGGTACCAGGGTTCGTGAAGGATAGATGGATGGTTCGAGAGACGCTGATGAATTCCTGTAGTGTGTGAGAAGTCCGACCAGGTCGATAGATTCAGCCAAGCAAGACGAGCACGAGGCAGCGAGAATGTATGTGTGCGATAACTGGCGATTTAACGAATAAAAGCAAGCAACTCAATATTCGTTCATGCTGTGTCGTTTCAACTCACTGTTCGTCTGAAAGCAATGCAAATTAATACATACCCCTAGAAGAGCATATTACAACCAGTGTTGTGTGGCATGATCTAGAAAAGATGATCTATAGCATGGTCTATGAAAAATGATCTATGGAATGTCTAAGAAAAATTATATTTAATGCATTCTCTTGTGGGGTCTATTCAACTTTCCCCCCAAGCAAGCCATTCATGCATTTTCTGATTTGTTTTATTTGATCAATGTCTGACAGATCTCCATCACAACCTTACAGAATGTTGCTTTTGTCATGTTACGCCTGAAAGTCGCTCTTTCTCTAGCGTATTCTCCAGCCCTGTGTGCCTTCATAGCCTGTTCCTCTTCAATGTCCTGTATCAACATTTGTGAAGGTCGGCCTCTGCCTTGATTTTTTTTTTTTTTAGGGAATCTGCACCCTTCATCACCATTCTCTCCAGACCACCATGTGGCTTGACATATCTAAAATACATCAATTTTCAGGACAGGATGTTGTTTACCAGACAATTCTCCTTGATTTTCAGGTCATTCAGGATGTCGACATTTTTCTTTTTTCTTGGTCCATGGTATTCTAATTTATAATAAACAGACAGATAGTGTATTGATTAGCACTCGTAGAAAGAAGTAGAAAGACAGAAGGACATCCTAGACAACGTACAGATTGAAAGCCATAGTTACCATGCTGGAAAACGACTAATCAAATCTGTTTATGAAATTACTTGGCACTGTAACTATAGCTTACGATTTTTATATTGTCTAGTAAATTTTTCTATCTTTCTGCTTCTTTCTATGAGTGCTTATCAATACATTGTCTGTTTGTTTATTATATATAAGGGTTCTATGGCCTCAAGGGTTCCCATTTTGTTTATTTATGTCAATGGTATTTTAAGAGTTTTGTGAAGCATTTCAATTCAAAAGATCTGATTTTCTTCTTCATCATAGAAGAAAATACTGACTTTCTTTACTGACTGTACAACATTTGTAGGATGGCCTAGGACAGAGTGGTCCTGAGCTTTAGGATGTAAGGCCACATGGCTGGTTTAGTCACTACAGAGTGTGTAGGTCAGGATTTTAATTTTTGCCTCTCAACAGAAACAGATCCATCACCTTAACCGAGAATTCAAATAAAGGCCTACCAGATGAGAGCCAAGCAGCCTTAACTGCTTGGACAGCCACTCTTTCATCTCTATAATAAGACTCAGATCAGGAGTGTCAGGGATTTTTTGTCCAGGATATTTGGGTGCATGGGGTAGTGAGCAGGCAGACAGGTTGGCTGCTGCTACTACTCAAGGTGATGAGCTGCTTTTTATAGTAAAGTGAAGATCGTGAGGCTCTCTGGGAAAAGGTGGACAATAAAATATATGGTCATATATTCCATACACTATTATAAGACTAATTTTTAAAAAAGTGGTAGGGGGTGTGGGTGGGTGGGTGGGTGAGTGAAGGTTGTGAAAGATATTCAACAATGAGGGGGTAAATATAGGCAGACATGTAAACAGATTGTAGCTGGTATAAAGGTGTCGACTGTTTATTGGCTGCTGAGAAAGAAATGGAGAATGTGTAAGAATGTGTAGAGTGCAGGGATGTGAACTCTTAATTCATTAATTTCACTATCTCCATCATAACATGACCAAATCATTGTTTAGTAGTGTCTGCATAGGTGTATGTTTGTGTGTATGTGATTGCATGTTTGTCTGTGAAAGTTGGAAAAAAAAATTATTTACTGTGGAGAGTCAAAATGAGTGTTATGCTTTCTGATAATAAAGATGGATTGAAACAAATATGCACTGTTGGAACCTGCAGATAATGTTGACATTGCCAGATTAGTTTCTGAATGGTGTGAACAGTATAATGTGTGTGTGTGTGTGCGTGCATGTTTGTATGTGTGTGTGTGTGTATGGGTGTGGGCAGTGTGGGTGTGTGCATAGACATGCCTGCGTGTGTTTGTGTGTATGTCGTTTTTGCTAACAAATATTAGGCTTGAACTTGGGGGAATATGGTTAAAAAATGTTCAGACTTCAGTCAGAGTTGATGATTAATTCACTCAATACTTTTGAGGACTTAATTAATTTTGGTTCCTATTGTTATTTATTTGTTTATTTAGTTTTTTAATGTTAGTATTTTAATATTAATATTACATGTACAAAAGGGTGAAACTCAGCAGTATTGCTGAAAAAAAAAATATTATGTGGATGTCAAGGAAAATGAGTGTATTAACTTTTTCAGTCCCAAGCAACTCACCATGCGTTTAATGAAGTTGTCTGGCATGTTATGCTTTTCTCAGCACCCTGCACCCTACCCACCTGTAGCTTTAATCCATTCTACTCCACCTGTTAATTTGCTCTCTTCTGTAGCATTTCAGTTTTATTTAAACCTTTCCAGACCCACACAATTTTCCCTTTGAGCAGCCACTAGGTAGGAGGTAATGGGTTAAGGAAATACATGTCTGGGACCAAAAGAGTTAAATGCATTTGAAACTTTTAAAGAACTTTACCCTTCTTCAGTCCTTGAAGCCTTTAAATGGACTTGTGAGGTGAGGGGGAGGGGGGGGGAGAATAGGATAACCATTATGAAAAAAATAATCACATACATTTTGCATACAAATGACTAACACACAATGAAAGCAGGCACTGAGAAGCCAGATTTTGTAAATATATTCTGACCAAATGTAAAATGTAGGAAAAGTCATAACACAAAAGTATAAATTTTTTCTAACCTCCTCCTCCTCCTCCTTCTTCTTCTTCGTCTTCTTTTTTTTCTTCGTCTTCTTCTTCTTCTCCTTCTCCTCCTTCTCCTCCTCCTTCTCCTCCTCTTCTTCTTCTTCTTCTTCTCCTTCTTCTTCTTTGCCTTCGCCTTCTTCTTCCTCTTCTTCTTCATGCTCAGTCTGTAAATTCTGGTGAAAAGTCCTGGCTGTTCATCCACTTCTAGACTTTTGTTTTGTTCAAGGCCGATTGTTATGTGTACATTCATTTTACATATCTGGCTTTTGTGTGTGTGATTCTTCGCATCTCAGTTAAATGCCATTCCGACTCCAAAAGAAACGTTGATCCCATCTACATTTGCCAGACTGCCAGTTTGGCACCTGTTTCTAAGAGGACCATGGAGAGGTGTTGATAATTTAGACCTGGTCCTCATATGAGCCTAAGTCCTCGTGCATCACCTATGTTGTCAGCACTTCTGAATTCCAGTTTCTCCATGTGGGTTCCGGGGTCTCATTGTGGGAAAATCAAGAATAGACCCACTACCTCCCCAACAAGCATTTCATAGAAGTAGACTAATTGGGAGCTTGCTTTTTAGTAGGAGTGCATCTGCTCGAGCGACAAGAAACCACCAGCTGCACACAAATTAGGCAGTAAAACGGACTGGCACAAAGCCAAAGTCTAAATGGACAGGCAACCAGGACTTTCCACCAGAGCTTACAGCCAGTGAACAAAGAAGAAGAAGAATTCCAATTGGAATTTAAAAGTGGAGCCCCATCACATATCACATGTCGTTTGGGATTGAAGGAGTTAATATATTTTTTTCACTTGTTTTCATATTAAATTACAGTAATAGCAGTTGTTAGAAATGCAAAAAAAAAATTTTATTTTTTTATTTCAGCAAAGTCTGGAGCAGAAGACACACTAGAAGTTTGCAAACCTATAGCCAAAGTAGAATGGAGATCAACCCACACTGGGTAGGATTGATCTGGCTTAAGTATTGTGAATATTTTTCCTACGGTTTTATAGCGTTTAGTCACAGTTTACTTAGGGTCCTAAAGCAGTGCACATTTATGAATAAGTAAGAAAAGTTTTTTTAGTTTTGATCTTTTAAAGTGTGGATATAACACTTCAATACCATATTATATTCTAGAATACGGTAAGGTAATATTTAATTGATTCATCTATTATTTCTTAAATAATGTGTGGGTCTCTGTGGTGGAATGGTCAAGTCATTTGTCACGCACTGTGAAGGTCATTGATTTGTTTTCAGGCTGCATCCTTCGATTCATAAGTACACTTCTTTCAGATTCATAAGTACACTTTTTTCTAGAGATCTCTGTGGGCTGTCACTGAGGATATAGAGTTTGTGCTTTGTACTACACTCTTGACAGAGGGCCTTCTGCTTTGATCAGGGAAAGATGTTAAATGTTGAATTAAGAATCAACATCATACCACTCAAGGCATTCCTAAAAGCACTTCATCCCCGTCTTCAGCAGCAAGTACAGAGTACCAGTTCCAGTGGAACTAGTAACTGTCTGACTGTATATCCATCTCACCTTTCCCTTGGTGGTATTGAGTGTTGACCAAATCCATTGATCACTTCTCGCAGCACCATTCTATTTAGACAGTGATGACCTATTTGTGCCTATGCACTGTAACCTCACTCCCAAGTCACAACTAAGTGGCGCAAAACTAACCAGTCTGTTTGCCTGTTTCTTTCCCAACACACTGGCATGACCTGGAGGAAACATCCAAGGATGCTTAAATACTTAAATATTCAAAGGATGCTTGTCATAATTCAGATTTACCACACACTGTGAGAGAAAGACAAAGAACAACAAGACTGACTAATAACAGCAGACAGGAAAATTACTGGTCAGACGGGCTGTGGGTAGACAAGACAGGCAGGGATATTAGGGTAACTTAGTGTTATGGGATGCAACAGAGATGTGGTTTCTGAGACGAATTTTACAAATACCTTGGACGGCCATAGTAACTAAAAACGATTGTTTGAAAGAAGCTAATGAAAGTAGATCTATATATACAACAATAAGAAAGAGACAAACACTGTTCTGTGGCCACATAATGAGAAGAGAGACATTGGGAAACATCGTGACAACTGGAAAGATCAGTGGAAAAGGGGTAGAGGCAGACCAAGAGAGATGATGCTGGATGGGCTAAAACTATGGCATGGAGGGATATCATCAAGAGAGCTGTTCCAGGCAACCAGGGATCGTGATTTGTGGAGATGCATGAGCGCCTACACCAGTTGGCAGGGCACATGATGATGAGTGTTACGGGAGAGAAGAGACTACAAGGGGACTGGATAAACGGGTAGACCAATAAACGGCAGTTGGTAGTTTGGCGGTCCCCTGGACGGATATGTCTGTTTGGTATCCCTGAAATGTTACAATTAATTTTGCTTGGCATGGACTCGATCTGAAGGCGTGGGGAGGACATTAGTAGTAGTTCATACTTGTGAAACGTGTTCCTTTTGTGTAGCCGGATTTATTAAGTTATCTGTGGTAGTCAGGATGATGTTTTAACTATTATTCCTGACTCATCTGCTACAGTCTCTCATGACTTTGTTTACATTGCTAATATTATTTATGAACAACTATACAAGATACGGTTGATATGCATAACCAGTGACTACTTGGGATTAGTGTGCATGTGAGCTATGAGAATAAATGGGTGGCTACTCAGTAGCCAATAACGTTCCGTGGAAACCAGACTAACTTTGAAATTATTTCGAGTACTTAAACATTTTTGAGAATTGGAAACACCATTGTGGGTGTTTATGTGTTAACAAAAGTGCGGGCCTGTTAACAAAATGTACCTCTGTCACACCTATCAAAAGAATGCTAACTGCTTAGAACACCTAAAGTGATGCTTACACTTCTGCAATGAGCATTCGTTCTCCACCTTTCTCAGCATGCTCTGTGAGTCGGATAACATTACGATTGTGTGTAAAGCTGGTTCTCAAGCCAGTGGAAGGCTACAGTAACTGCCTCCATTTCTATTCTCATACTAGATGTTATGACTAAAAGGGTTAAGAGATACTGTGGGGGAAAAACATTCTACAAACACTCTGGATACAATGTGATAATAGAGCATTTTTCTGTGACCGAATAAAGCACGAATGTTGGCGTGACTAAGCAATGCATGGCAAATTGTTTGGAACACAAGGACTTTAATAAACCACTATTGAAGCAAACTTTACTTACAGCATGCGTGCGATATTTGGTAAGGAAAGATGAAAAGATATTAAACAAAACAAAAAATAGAACCAGTCAGTTTTACATTATCACAGACACAAATGACAAGAGAACACTGTGGTTATAGAGCCTTCATCAGCACATTACATGAATATACAATACCACAAATATGAACAACAATACACCCAATCACTTAGTTAAAGTATCTCAGAGAGAAACTCCATATCTGTCTGACCACTTGAATCTCTGGCATGTATGTAACCACCGGAAATAAATACTCATATATTTGGTAGTGGATAGTAAATTGGTTGATAATAAATTTTCATTTCTGTTTGTTTACTAGGGAACCAGTAATCATTTTCTCAGGTGGCTTGTCTTATGACAAAGGTGGAAGAACACCATGTCTGACTGTAATGGCAGGAAAGAACACCACTGTTTTGGAGATGGAGCATATCATAATAGATTTTATTAGCCTCTGTGATACACCCTGGGTCAATGGTGAGTGCCCCCCCCCCCCCCCATTTTCGCTTATTACTATTTTTGTAAAACTGTAGTGTGATAACCATCATCATGAGGGAAATATAGCTTAACTAATAAGTTTACTATAGGTACATTTGCTTTTTTCCTACCCTGTCTTTATCTCATACTTCTGTATAGGTCCTGATCCAGATCACACTGTCTTACTGGAGAGGAGGATTCAGGCTTTCGAATATAAATGCTGTAGACAAATTTTACGAATTAGTTTTGTGGAATATAAAACAAACAAATATGTCAGAGACAAGCAAATTTGCAGAACATCAGGAGTGTCTCTTAGCAATGGTGAACGTCACATGCTAGTTTGGTCCAAGCATATGGTGAGACATGATTCGATTGCAAAGGCTACTTCATGGAACATTGGGAGTTAGTAAGAAAAAAAAAAGAGGTGGACAAAAAAGACCTGGAATGAAAACACCAGGAAGTGGACAGGACTTAAGTTATCATACACTTGTTCAACAAGTTCACGACAGAGAAAGATGGCGGGTTTTGTGTGTTAGTGCTTCTGCCAAAACACCTGAATGACCCTAACAGGTCAAGGGTTATATTATGTTAAGTCCTACTTTCTTGATGTCTCAGGCAGCTCATGCCATGCTCCTTTCCTTCCACAAATATTATGCTCCAATTTCTTTCAAGCTCTCTTTTCAGTGCTTTCTTTTTCTGTCTTTTTGTTCCCCCCCCCCACCCCCTTTTTCTTGCTCCCTTTTTTAGTGCAAGAACACCTTAGCTTTGCTGTTATGCAGATTTTTTAATGCTTTTCTCAGTGCCAGTATTACCTTACCTCTTGTTCCCTGGAATTTTGCCATTACAATGGCATTCACAAAGTCCAACGCCATGAAGTCTGTTCTGAAAAGTTTGATCAGACACATGATGTCCTGGAGGCAGTGCCTGCCCAGTTGAGGAAGCTGTTGTAAACCTGTCTCTGAGGTGACGAAGCTGGATAAAGCAATTCTCCGCTGCTGTTGTCATTCTAGGTCATCCACTGCAGTGTCAGTCTTCAGCTGAACCAGTGGCTTGGAACTGGTTCCAGGGTCAACTGAGGGAACTATGATCAACGTTTAGATGCCAAGCAACCTGATTTTCACTTTCTCCTGCCTGCAATCCGCCAATCGCAATATTCCTTAAATTTATCGATAGAGATGCCATTCTTGACTGCTTGAAAATGGACTGAAAGTTTTGGTGTAGTGTTATCATTTTACAGGATTTCAATTGCATAGCAGTGAGTAGTGTTCACCCCAAATTGGGTTGCCTTTACATGCACTCATCATGAGCTGTGCTCACAAATGTGTTCTTAAACACAATTGACCAATGCATTGTAACGATTACAATAACCCACGCAGTTCATGCCCACATGTCCACTGGACACGGTAAACAACATTTAAGTCTGCTTTTCACATACCTGAGTACGATATTTTATTTGCAAACTAATAAAGATGCACCATCGGATAAGTACATTTCATTTTTTTTTTAACAGTGTACACAATTTTATGTTGTTTTGGAAGATTGTACCCATGGAAATCAATTTCTCATGCATCATTTTCTAATATTTCTTCAATTCTTCATACATGATTAGCCACTCATAGAGAATGTGCTACAAAGTGCAGGTGTGTTAGGAAATTAACAACAAGAAATACTGGCTGGCCCTGCCCCACAGGGTGGTGAATTGATGCATACGAAAGCAAATGCGGTCATGACTCTTTGAGAGCAAGTGAATATTGAGGAAGCAGGAATAGATCATTATTGGGTACAGCTCGTAGTGGCCAGGGCATCTGAACAAAACTCTTCACTCAGAAGAAAGGCAAGATGGACACAAAATCAAACAGCTCTGGCACCATTGAAACTGTAAGTCTTTACTGGCTGCTGAAGATGAGGATTGAACACTTATGGGAATGTCCATAGTGCTGTGATGTCAGTTCATAAATCAGTTCAGCTGAACTACTACTTGTACTTTATTTTTTCCACAGTAGAAAAATGTGTTGTTGCTGTTGTTATATATAACTCTATGTTCATGCATATTTTCAGATATTCAAGACCCTTATGCCATTGTGGTGCTATTGGAAAATGATCTTGTTGTTATCGATCTCAGTTCATCAGGGTATTTTAATTTTTTTATTAATTTTTAAAAATTCTTCTACTTGTTTTTTATAGTCCATGATGTCAAACTGTTTTAACATCTCTCCTTTGGTCTCCACTTCCTTTCTTCTCCTCAAAGTTTTCTCCATTTCATTATGTCACTAAAAGTATGTTGTTTATTTCCTTCTGATGCAATGACCTAGTTTTATTCTTACTCAGTTGTCTTAGTCGCTGTTAATGGACAAGCAGCAGCTCAGTGGGCTTGCTCACTGTCACAGGGATCCAGCTTGAGTGTCAATCTGGCTGGACCAGGCAAATCTTTCAATAAAGTTAACCTTGGCTACCATGTTTACCCAGCTTAAAATGTGTACCAGGAAATTTCCTGAGAACTAACGATAGCTGCAGAGTGGCGATTGGTCTATAAAACTATGAGGCTACCATCATATGTCGAGTATGCTACTGGTGTGAAATAGTTTCTTTACTACTTCTTTACTTTGGACGGCCAGAGGAGTAACTAACAACGAATGCTTGAAAGAAGCTAATGAAAGTAGATCTCTATTTACAACAATAAGAAAGAGACAGACACTGTTCTTTGGCCATATAATGGGAAGAAAGACATTAGAGAACATTGTAACAACTAGAAAGATAAGTGGATAAAGGGGTAGAGGCAGACCAAAAGAGATGATGTGCTGAAACGATGGCATGGAGGGATATCATCAAGAGAGCTGTTCCAGTCAACCAGAGATCATGATCTGTGGAGATGCATGAGCGCCTACGTTAGTTGGCAGAGCACATGATGATGATGATGACTACTTTACTTTAGGGCTGTAGGGCTAATATTGTAAGTATGACAGCAAGAGTCAATTTAATAAATGTCTTCATTAAAAGAGTCATGTGAAGTGTTCTATCTTTGGATAACCAATCGCCATATGGTCTTCTTGTTTTTGTTCTCCCTGTAAGTGGTTTTCAGACGAGAAGACCAGTCCTCTATAGAGTCTGTGGTGTGATGCGTGTTTTTCACTGTTCCATACAGGCTTGTTTTTACTGGCGTGCCAACCGGCCAAACCTGGAATTCCCTTTTTCTTTGCTTCCCGTCTATAAGCTGCAGTGGAAAGTATTAATTGTTCGTTTGTTTAAACTTTGGCTTTGTAACAGGCTCTGAGTTCTGCATATGTGTATATATATATATATTATTTTACTGGCATATCTGTGTGCAGTTAGTTGTTCCTTGCCTCTTGGGTAGATGCTCTCTGACTTTGAAGGAAGCTGCCAATTAGTTGAATTCTGTGATATGCTTTTTGGGGAGGCAGTAGGTTTTTTCTTGTCTTCCCCACAATGGGACTCCGGAACCCATACGGAGAAGGATGTCTCTACTGTATGTAGAAAGTTTGTCTGTAGCATGTGTTCAGTATTCTTTGGTGCCTGTCCACACTGGCAAAGTTCTGAATCCCCAGTGTTGAAATATGATGAGCTATGGTACTAAAAAACTTAATGTTGTTTACATCATATCATGTCTACTGAGAGTTAAATGGATGATTATCTTATGATTCTCAGTTATCCATGTTTTGAAAATCCATACCCTATGGACCTACATGAATCACCAGTAACCGCCTGCCAGTACTATGCCAACTGTCCTATGGATATCATTCCTGCTCTCTACTCCACTGGCAAGAACCAGAAGAAGGCAGGATTTAGTGAAAAAGTAAGTGTATTTGTTTCGTTAAAGTGAATAATGGTGAATAAATATGAGGGGATCCATTTTATTGCACTAGATTTGATTCTATCTGGCTCAGTCTTTCTCAGCAGCTTTGTTAGCTGCCTGCCGAGAGCATTAAACAAAGCGTGAACTCCATAGCTCCAGTAACAACATCAAAACATCTCTTAAATATGGTGCTGGGCATAAACATAAATTTAAAAAAAACAACAACATAAGAACAGTAATTATTTTTTAAAAATTTGTTGCACTAGAACCCATGGGGAGTAGGAGTTAGAAGAGACTTAAAACACATTAGACAATTAAATATCTTGGTCCAAGGAGAATAGCCTATTTATGAGTGAATTATTTTCACATTATGTGCTTGATTTCTTTTAAATGCTCTAGCAACGTTTAAATTAAAAAAAATATTAAAAAATTAGTAACTCTTTACGGATGTTTAGATAGTTTCTTCTTCTTCTTCACGTTCACCAGCTGTACACTCTGGTGTAAAGTTCTGGTTGTTCGTCCAATTCTGGACTGCAGTCCTGCTCCAGAACCTGAGTGTTGCGTGTGTATCAGTTTTACCGGCGATTAAGTGTATCCCTTAAAGACGTATCGCCAGTATACTGGATCATGATAGAGACACTCTAATTTTGTTTGGTTTGTAGGGAAAATGAACTTTTATGAACGTTTTTGAACAATTAGGATTAACAACAGGAATTCCTTTCGTTTTCGAAGTGCATCATGGTTGGTGCATTATTCTCTGATTTAAAAAAAAAAAAATTGTTCAGATGGGATACAATTTTTACATGATTTTTCTATACTAAATGATAAGGGAAAAGGTCTAGAACTGTTCATACTGCTCTATCATTGATGCTTGATATTATGATTGATGTCTAAGTGATAAATCTACTAGTGATAATTTAGTTTAGGATATGAAAATTTTACAAAATATTTTAATCAGATCAGTGTTTTGGTCAGCTGTTTTTCAGATTTTCATAAATTGTCATACATAAATGATCATAATATCCAAAGTATTTAAATTAAATGTTTCAAGTAAAGACTGGCTAATACATCATTGAACAGAGAAGGCATGTGCATTCTTAGAATTGGATAGCAATGTAACTGAACAAGTAAAAAATAAGGTAACTACTAAATTTTTTATGTCAGTAATTTTCATAGGTGTCTAAGATCCTTGAATGTTGTGTGATTTTAATAATATTTTGTTGTTATACTGACATTTAAATAGTTTAGATTTATTCTGCACTCATTTATCTTTAATTTGATATATTATCTGTCTCTATACAGCCAATACTTTTTCTTCAGGAATGTTTTAGCTGTGTTGTGTTGCAGTAAAATAATTTTGCTCAAAATTAATGCCGTCCAAACTGCAGAAAAAATGTGGTCCTGAAAGAGCCAGGTGATTGTATAGAAAGAATTAAACACACATCTTGCATTCATTGGGACTGAAAGGGTTAAAGACAAGAGATGAATCATATAAGAAGATCATGGTAGGCGCTGTAGGAGATAGTAAAAGTTAGGACAGCCTGGCAGGAGTTGGATAAGCACCTCAATTATCAGCGAAGGATAAAGAGCAGAATTGTATGCAAACCGTTGGTTTCTTCCCTCTCAGGCTGATGCACTCTGCATTCCAAGCAAATACCTCTACATAGTCACCTTCACTGACATGCTTGTTATAGGGCAGTAGATCTGTCTCTTCCCCCCCCCCCCCCCCCACCCCCAAAAAAATGGGTCCCCTGGAACCCACAATGGGAGTGTCCATTGTGATTTATTTATTTGAGTGGTCTAAGATGGTGGCATAGAGGATCATCTTTTAAAGACCTGATCCGGAACCTTGACCTGCAGGGAGATGTAAACATCTGTACCTTCTACCAAAGTGCCTGGCAATAATAATGATAGCAGAAATCATGTCCGGCATTACTAATCACTTTACAGTAAAAGTAGAGACAAGGAAGGATCCAAAGTTCATGCGTTCGAATCCGAATGGGTCGAACTTTGGCTTCTCCTTTGAATTGTTTCCCAAAATGGCGGCTTTAATATGATGGCGTTGGAAAGAGAGCTAAATTGGCCAATTTCTGGCCATAAAATATCCAAAAATATCAGAATGCGGGTCAGTTCTATTAAAAATATATGTGCCGGCTCTGGATAACGAAACAAATGCTCTGACAGGGTCTCGGCAATACATTGCTTGCTGACCTGCTTCTGCGAGTGTGCCTCACCGCCGAGCGTATCCCCTGCACCGCTACGCGTGGCGCAGATGGGGGCTAAACTAGATGGTTTGGACTCAGCAGCTACCGCATCTCTTGCAAAATCCTCCAATTGCTGTACTCGTGAGTCCCAGGCACCTAGTTTAGCCCCCATCCACGCCGCGCGTAGCGGCTCGGGGGATACGCTCGGCGATGAGTTTAATCGCGTTTGGCGCATGCCAACAAGTCTGACATCTACCGCTACTAAATCCTCCAATCGGAAGAACACAGTATTGCTAATCGGCTTTCATCGTCTGTAATGTCTCGAAATTGGTCAACGGTCGCTAATATCGTCTGCTAGTATTGTCTGCACAAACGCTCGAAATTGTTGTCAACGGTCGGTATTTATCGTCTGCTACTAGTACCGTGTGCAAATGTTGATATTGATTGTCAAGTAATCTTAGTTTTGCCGCGATTTGTTCCTTGGCAGAAAGTCCGTATTTTAGATATACGTGAACACCGTCGTTTGGATATTTTTGAATATTTTATGGCCAGAATGTGGCATGCCGCCATTTTGGGGGATGATTCAAAGGAGCGCCCAAACTTTTTATCTTCCAAAAAATTAATTGGCTCCCAGGTTAACCCAGGCATAAATGGATACCAGATAAAGTCCTGAGAAGTAAAGATGACCAGTGTGATACTGACCACATCACCCACCGAGTGCAGACTGATCTATAAAATATACTATATGCTATACACTATAGCTCTATATGCTTGAAAGTTTGGAAAAGGGCCATTTATTTATTTTTTGTTCCTTTTTTTTCTTTTTTTTTTAAATTTGTTTAATTATAAATATATATTTTTTGTAACTTTTTTGTTGTTGTGTGTGTTTTTGTTTATAGATTTAATATTTTTTTTAGAAATGTAATTATGTTCATTGGCCATTCAGCAAATCACTATTATTATCAACATAAACAAGACTTAAGACCCTTTACCCCTACCCCCTAGAAAATTATGAAGGGGTCAGAAATTCAGCGAATGATTAATTTGTTGTGGAGCTGTATTATAACTATGAAAATCTATACACAGATTCACATCAAAGACCTTTGAGTTGAGCAGGTAAACATCTAGCCACTACACAACAAAACCTCCCTTGCTTTTCACTACTCTATTTTTTCTGTTTTCAGCCTTGGCCAATCAAGGGTGGATCCTGGGGAGCTAGAGGGACAAGTTATCCAGAAATAATTATCACAGGGTAGGTTGTGTTTTTGAAGATATTAGTTACCATTTTAATGGTAGATGAGCGTAGTTGGCTAAACCGGACTGTGCGGTGACCGGGTGACAAACTCCTTGTCGTCCGAGGGGGGAGGAGGGCTGCGTGGCCTCGAGGCATGGTGTCTGCCTTGAGTGCTAGAGGTTCAATCCCCGGTAAGGGCTGGAATTTTTTCACATGGTTTTGGACTTCTAGTAATTCCGCCTGGTCTCTGGGTAGTGAGATCAAATGCCCGTTTGCACGTAAAAAATCCCTTGGCAGTTGGAAATCGAAAAGAGTAGCCTAACGGCACTGCCTAGGCAAAATTTGGAGTTAAAAATCTACCCAAAGTATTTCAGGATCCTCGCTGGTGCTTCAGAGCCTGTGCACTGTGCTGAGCTTCTTTGGACTCAGACGAGTTAGAAAAAGAACGGAGCACTTATGGGTTACTACATGTGTGCCCTGATGTTGATCCATTGTTGAAGCCTCAAACCTGGTAGATGCAGGTTTTTTACAATGTGGGACAATAAGAAAATAATGTCCCTCA
Source organism: Candidula unifasciata (assembly GCA_905116865.2). Taxonomy (NCBI): domain Eukaryota; kingdom Metazoa; phylum Mollusca; class Gastropoda; order Stylommatophora; family Geomitridae; genus Candidula; species Candidula unifasciata. The sequence goes on from CAJHNH020000391.1 coordinate 63,019, forward strand.
TATTTTTAAGACTGCTGGAACAAAATTAATTGAATGCACTGACAGTATAACTTATTTGTACTTTACACGTCGTAATTTTTCTGTATAATGTCCATTCATTTAAATGACCAAATTAAGGATATGTATGCCTTGCCTTTGTCAGGCTTTGTACTGCATACTTTACCATTTCTTCATAAGAGGAACAATATCCTCAGGTGCATCTCTCTACTTTCTGAAGCCTTAACTCTCTGAATTAAGCTACCAGTGGTGCTCCTATCTACTGCACAATTTTCATATACATCACACAAACATTGATTAAAGTTCACAACAGTTTCTTTTTCAACATTGCACTTTGTCCTGACATACAGCTTTAATGAATTTTATTACAACAGTGTTTTTTTTTTAGTTGAGGGGGGGGGGGGGTGGTAGGGGAAAGGGGGTCAGAATCAGGTGCTGTTTTGTATATACAGCATAGGTGTGTCAAATTTGAAGTCTGCAAAATTTCATGTTTATTATTTATTGTTTGCTGACAAAAAGATGTGGGTCTTAGTTTGTGAATGCTTCTTGTATTATTTGACAGCAGAAAAAATTATCACATTTATTCTGATAATATTGGAGTATTTTCTCGAATTAGATGTTTAAAAAAAAATTTCAGCCTAGGTAAAAATGCTGAAAAAAAAATATGGCTGTAAAAAATTCCCTGTAGGTTGGGATTAGTTTTGCTCTGCATCAACAGAGTCAAGTCATGTTTTAACACTAAGGGCTAGAAAATATTTTACAGAGTAATGGTGGATGTATGATCCTGACAGCACCACTCATCCACCACTAAATATATGAGCAAGCGCATTTCATGGCATACAAAAGGTTGTTTACTTCACTTACTAATAAGTGATGACATTAATAAGGCGTTGACTATAGTCAATCTGATTGATGTCAAGAGGTGCTAAACACAATGTAAAATACAGCTGTAAAGCTGAAACGAAGGGAATTGAAAAGATGCATATTACATATTTCATAGTTTCTTGTTGACCTTGGTTGTAAAGAAGCTCTGTTAAGTTTTTAAATTTGTGAGTCACAGTTTGTGTTGTGTTTACTACTCTTTTGATAAAGACATGTCGTGATTGTTACTGACTCACAGAGCATGTTGAGAAGGGTGGAGACAGGTATGCTTCATGCAGAGTGGCAGGCATCACTTCAGAGGTCCTGGGTAGTTAGCATCCTTTGGATATTCTCTCCAGGTCATGCTTGTGTGTTGGGGCAGGCAGATAGACTTGGTGGTGAAATGATGTATGACAAGCTAGATGTTGTGAGTGAACAGTGCAGAAGCGCAAATAGATCATTATGGTCTGAGGAGAATGGCGCTGTGAGGAGTTACCAGGGGATATGGCCGATGCTCAAGACTCAAGGGAAGGGTGAGATGGATATGCAATCAAACAGTTACTGGTGCTACTGGAATTGAAACTCTTTGTTTGCTGCTGACAATGGGGACGGAGCACTTATGAAGGTGTCCTGAGTGCTATGATGTCGATTCTTAATTCAACATTCAACATTGATAAAGACTTTGGTGAAAACATTTGGTTGTACCTGTCTTTTTCATTCCCTCAATTTAAGCTTTCTAGTCGTATTTTATGTTGTATTTAGCATTATTAATAAATGATTCACTCATTGTCATGTAGCACGTCCTTTGCAGAATATCGCTGTCATCACGCTCTGCCTGAAAGAAACTCTGTCTCTTGCCAGCTTTCCCACCTCATCCACTTTCATATCCAAGGAGTACGTATATCCTAAGCTTATCTTCATGTTGGTCGGCCCCTGTCATCCTTTATGATACCTTCTGCTGTTTTTTTGTTATAATTTATCATGGTGCTTGATATGGTCAAAATATTTCAGCTTTAGTTTTTGGCTTCTGTGATAGGTTTATGGGATGATAATGTTGTATTTCCCTTTGCTTTCCACAAGTGATTCACCATATTCAATAAATAATTTGTTTTTGTTATTAATATTTCTCTACACGGTCACTGTTGTTTTTTTTAAATATATCAAGATTTCTGTTTTTAACCATTTATAATTTATTTGAAATAATTTACATATGATGTCATGTGTAACAAAAATTAAAAAAAAAAATGTAAAGGACCCTTTTCCACGCCTTTAGGCATATAGGGCTAGACCTATATTATTATAGACCAATCGGCACAAGATGGGTGATGTGGTCAGCATCACACTGGTGATGTCATGTGACTGCAGTTTAAATACTGTGTGTTAATTTCAGTAGTTTGTTGCTTTCCTCTCTTTTGTAGTGTGAATAATTTATTTTGAAGATTACAAATTGTAATGCTGAATAGTTTCTTTTTTTATATTTCAGGCATGCAGACGGATCATTAAAGTTTTGGGATGCATCTTCAGGTAAGACTGCTAATACTGGCTTAGCTGCACTTAAGGTGTGTGTGTGTTTGTGCATGTGTGTGTGCATGCATGTGTGCATGCATATGTGAATGCATATGTGTATGTGTGTATTTAATTCTCAGCCTTGGAACAGCTCCTGGCACAAACTAAGATGCCATAATGAAAACTGAAGATCTCTCTCTCTGTGTCTCTCTCTCTATATATATATATATATGTGTGTGTATGTATGTGTGTATGTATGTGTGTATGTATGTGTTTATATATATGTATATGTGTGTGTGTGTTATATACTTGTGTGTGTGATGTCATGAATATGAACTTAGGCAAAGAGAATATGCTGTTGTAGCTGTGTGAAACACTATCAGGAAGTCAGTTGCTGCCTGCACAGTGAAGGTCATCTGTATCTAATCTCCCATCATTTTCTGTATTATAAGTTTAGCGATAGACTGCTGTCAAAAAATTGTAAATAATATCCTAATGCAATGACATAATTATTTCAGAATCATTCCTACTTTGTGTTACTTAGTTTCTTATAGTTATTTGCTAATAAAGTCTTGAAACTCAAACATCCATAGTTTATTTAATGCAGCTACACTTGTAAAGCTTGTCTACACTTTCTGTTTTCAAGTGTTTTAAATGTTAGCTGCTTATATCTTCTTTTAGCCCCTAGCAGTACACAGTATGTGAGTGACACTATCCCTCGAATTCCATCCATGGCATAATGTGATCTATTAAGTTTAACATTTAGTCAAAACTTCTTCTTCTCTCTACTTCTGAATTGCCTCGCAGCATTAAGGTAGGAAGATATCTTTGGAATAGGCCCTTCTTTTAGCTTTGTATAAAGAACTTTTCAGTGCCTCTAATATATCTGCAGTTGTTCTTCTGTGTGGTTGACCTTTGGCTCAGTTACTTCTTTATCCGTATAACATTGCTATCTGTGGTATCCTGTCCAATGCAAATCTTGTTACATGGTCAAAACAAACTAAACAAAAATTTGACTTCCCTAGTGTAATTACTACTGTGAATATTGCCATTTAGAATGACACATTTTATGCTTTTCTTATCAATGTTATTTCTTCAGTGTGCATCTTATGTGAAACTTTCTGATGCTAAAAAAGTTAACAACAGTTCAACCCACTTTATCTGTGTCATGATAATAGAACAGCTAGAGGGGAAACAACAAGAAAACGTTGCATCATGACATCGAAGAACAATCTTACCAGAAAATTATTGAAGTAATGAGGTAGAAGGCAGTAAACAGACATGATGGCCAGTGCCAGATAGCATGAACTATAAGAAGGAACTATCATTATTTTCTTGTTCTTCAAATTCACTGGCAGTAAACTCCAGTGGAAAGTTTGGGTTGTTCGTCCATTTCTGGACTTTAGGCTTGTTTGAGAACTTTAGTTTTTCTGGCACATTCATTTTATAGATCTGGTTTATTTATATGCAAACTGTTGGTTTCCTACCGCTCAAGCAGTTGAACTCCAGCTTTAAAGAAAATACCCCTAATTAGTCAATTTTCATGATATGCTTGTTAGGGGATGAGCCTATTCCCATCCCCATTAAAACAGAGTCTTGGAACCCACACTGCATTATTTCCCAGGACTTTTCCTGGTGCTAATTTAAGCCAAGGTAATTGTTTTCCTGGCTCTGTTTGGATTTGCACCCATGACATTAGGATTGACAGGCAACTGTCTAGCTGCTACACAATGGAAGTTCTCTTCATTTACATAACATCCATTTGATTTTTTCTGTGTGTTCTGTGCATTAAATTGTTCTGTCAGACTAACCTGAGCACCCCACAACCATGTACTCCACAGTGACACTTCAGTTCTTGTATAAACTAAAAACAGCAAAAGTTTTTGAAAAACCTAAGAGATTATCACAAGACAAAGAAGATGATCCATTTGCTATACAGATGATCTTCTTGTGCCTAGAGAGTCGTATGCTGTGTGTGGCTGGACCCACACATTGTGCACTTTTCAGGTTCTCAAAACAAGAAATTTCTGTAGAAACAGTGGTAAGTGAATTGTTCTCAAGATATCCTTTATCTTTTTTTATCTTTAGATTTATTTGGTACCAAGAATCACCAGGCTTTTATTGATTTGAACTTTAATTACACAATAAACGTTTCTTGACATTTGTACTTAATCAGATTTTTTACACTAATTTACTTCCCAATTATTACTTGAATTGACTCTTTCTCATAACATTATTATTTTAACTCACTCTGGCCCAGACTTTTATTAGTTAAAATAAGAACTTTGTCGAATTAAATTCTGCTCCTCCTCTTAAGAAGCATGTCGTAAAATGTGACTAAAAAAGGATTAATTAAAAATGGCTAAAATGGTTAAAAATTAACCCTTTGCTTCCCAATAATTAGTTCAACTACTTTTGTTCCTTAGTGTCTGTTGAACTCCTTCAGACCTAGTATTTAATAATTTTAAGCTTCCAAGGCTTAGGGACTGATCTACTCTTCCATAACTTTAAGTTTTCAGATTGCATATCTTCTCCTAGTAGGATAAAGCTGGTATCTCCTCTCCCCCCCCCCCCCCCCACCCTCATTCTTCCCCCAATACATTCATCTGCCTGAAGCCACTGGCCCAATTTTTGGAGTTAACAGAGAACAGGTAGTAACAGTTACTGTTTTGTGGTAGCTCAGTCTTCTCAAACCAAGACCTTAGTGTTGATAATGATGAGCATACATATGATCATCAAACCATAGTTCTGATTTTTAGAAAATTTGTTAAATTTCATCAGAAAGACAAGAGACCAAGCAAGATAATGTATCCAGTTTTATTTTTTTTTAAAGCACAGCTGGAACTACAATCAGAATGGATAAGACCTGACTTCCTCATCAAGCTCTCATGTGGACACCACCAGGGAAAAGACAATGGGGAGAGACCAAGAGAGACCCTGCATAGTAGAACCATCATCAGGGAAGGCTCAACCTAGGCCTAAAACAGATGGCAACGAACCACCAAATATGGAGAGCAATGACCTCTGCCCTATCCGCCGCCCTAGGTTCAAGAGAAAAGACTAATTAACTAACTAATCAGAAAGAAAAAAGTTGGTGAAATATGACAAGATTTAGTGTCAATTGTTATCTTTTTGGTACAATATGTTCAGTTAATTTTGTTGTATTGTTTCAGTCTCTGGAGTTGGCCATAGTTTATGAAGTACATGATGACCTAGAGTCTCCTGACTGTGATTATTCAAAACCAAGTGCAAAGATGTTGGGACAAAACAGCAGCAGTTTGGGTTCTCATTCGTCCACTGCCTCTGACAATACCAAAGTTGGTCACATGTATATAAATTAGTTTATTTAAATATGATGGACTGTTGAGAGAGAAGGTGTTGTAATTATATACAGAGAGAGAGGATGTTAGAATTATGCTCAGAGAGAGGGGGAGAGAGAGAGAGACAGTGTGTTGCAATTATGCACATACAAACACACACAGAGGGTGTTGGAATTATGCACAGAGAGAGAGAGAGAGGATATTGGAATTATGCACATAAAGAGAGAGAGAGAGAGAGAGAGGTGTTGGAATTATATACAGAGAGAGAGGATGTTAGAATTATGCACAGAGAGAGGGAGAGAGAGAGAGAGACAGTGTGTTGCAATTATCCACATACAAACACACACAGAGGGTGTTGGAATTATGCACACAGAGAGAGAGAGAGAGAGAGAGAGAGGATATTGGAATTACACACATAAAGAGAGAGAGAGAGAGGTGTTGGAATTATATACAGAGAGAGGATGTTATAATTATGCACAGAGAGAGGGGGGAGAGAGAGAGACAGTGTGTTGCAACTATGCACACACAAACACACAGAGAGGGTCTTGCAATTATGCACAGAGAGAGAGAGGGTATTGGAATTATGCACATAAAAAGAGAGAGAGAAAGGTGTTGGAATTATATACAGAGAGAGAGAGAGAGAGAGAGAGAGAGAGAGAGAGAGAGAGAGAGAGACTGGTGTTGGAATTATGCACACACAAACACACACAGAGGTTTTTGGAATTTTGCGCAGAAAGAGAGAGAGAGGGGGGATCTCCAGGGACTCTGTTATTCCTTCTGTCCATAATTTGCATGCTCCACCTCTTCTTCACTTCTAGCCTGGTGTGTACATAATTGTTTGCTGTGGTATACTGTTTACTGACACCGGCATCCTATGGCCAAACCATTTCACCTGTTTTCTAATTAAATCCACAGCTGCTGCTACTTTCATTCTGCTTCAGATTTCAAAACTCCTTATCTTATCTCTTATTGTTAAATTAGGAGCCCCTTGTAGGAATCTCATTTCAGTTGTTGTAATATTTCTTTTCTCTTTTTCTGTCATTGTTAAGGTCTGGCACTGGTAGCACAGGGTTGGCAAAAAGATTGTGTCATAGAGTGCTCTTTTGGTTTCGACTGGCACATGTCTGTTTCTTAGTATTGGAGCCATTTGTCCAATGAGTTGGTTTGCTTTGTTACATCTGTTATTGATCTCAACTTCTGTTTTGCTGGCCGATGAGTTTATGCTTCCTAAGTATTTGAAGTCTTTGGTTTTATTTGCAGTTTTTGGTCTTGAGTTGTAATCTCATATGAAATGTTTGTAAAACTGGGAAGATTTATACCTTAACATTTTAAATTCTATATTTTTTTCTGGTGATCTTATGAGGACATTTTATAAAACAGGAAAGATTTATACCTTAACATTGTAAATTCTGTATCTTTTCTAAGCGATATTATATTGTTGTTGTTTTTGTTTCTCCAGCCAGAAACAGTGACATCTGTGAAGGTTAGAAGTGGCAGTCACCGATGGGGACCAGGGTTTTTACCAGAGCTAGTCTGCATTTTGTGCTGTCCTGAGGGAGAGTCTCCTGGAAACATAACTGTCATGTCCCTCAACTCATCGTATGGACTGTAAGTTTGTAACGACAATTCATAAATGTTTGTTTTTTTACTTTCATTATCATTTTTGTTATTAGCTACACTTGTGTATGTTAAGTGATTGCATGTCTTTTACAATACTTTGCATAAATGATTTTCAGTTGGCACTGCAGAAGGTTCAAAAGGGATTAATGGGTGGATACCAAGCATAAGTACGACAACAATGCAGGGAATCATGTGGATATACTGTCTGGGATATGCAGGAGTGAAAGGGAATGAAAGAGCAGATTTCTGGCTACAAAAGCGAAAGCTACGGGAACACTCGTACTGGACAAGGGAGATATTTTGAAGACCACGTATGAACGACTGTTGACAGAAGATACGAGGTTAGATGAAATGACATGTGCAAGAATGTGTGAACACGGAATTAAGTGTGGATTCTGCAAGAAAGGATGTATGAGAGGAAGATAACGACGTGTGTATAATCAGTGTGGTAAGGGAACAGATAAAGGGAGCACCTATGGGTATGCCCGGTTAAAATGGACGCTAGACAGCCGCGCTGTTCGGAGCAGAGGCAAATTTTTTGCTTCTGTCGGACGGTGGCCGATGCATTTTTGCTCCATTTGTAGACTGGATATAGTTTCGTCGCCCAGCTTCTGAGTTGAATGCATGGCGTGACCCTGTGAGCTGCGGATTTCATTTGGAATGTATTTTCGACTGTGACCAACGTGGTGGTGTGAATTGTAGATTAAGAAAATGGCGCGATGCCTGTCGTGCAATGCTGGCGGGGCCCGTATTAATAATTAAAATTGATCGCGCGGGCAACTGCTGATCTGTTGGCGACAAGTTCTGCTATCATCAATGATGAACTGCATTTCTAATGTTGGACTGTTTGTGTTAGCACTTCGGATGGCTACCATATGCTTTAATGCGAGTGTATGCTAGATATGCTGGTACAGCAGTCTGTCAATCTTTCCACAAGGGACTGTGATAGACATTCTGAGTGTTTTTCGCTGGCACAGGAGCGGAGCAAAGATGGGGCGACCCGTTTGCTATGAAGCTGAAACTAAGACTACCAGACTACCATGCCCGGTGTGCTATGATGTCAATTTTTAAATCAGTATTCAATAATATCCTTTACAGGATGTTGCAGAACCAACCCCAGAGTTTGTTGGGTGTTTTGGTTTTACTAGGCAATTTTACATTCAGTAGTTTGCCATTTATTACTGAACAGTTGACTGTCGATAACACTGATGAAACCAATGCACAGTGGTCAGCTGCCAAATTACCCACAGCTGGGATTGAACTCAGCACCATGGAATTAGAAGCAAATTTGCAAAACCTAGGCCACATATGCCAACCTTGTATATTGTAAAAATGTACTGATATCTAGAAGTGATATCTGTGTAGATTTCATCATAAATAAATAAATATAGCAGGGACTGTCTTCACAGTGATTCTTGCAGAAATTGCTAACTAGCTCATTGTGAACTGAAGGTGATCTGTTGACTATTTATTTATATGTAACTGTGTTACTATATTGCAGCCTGGCTTTTGGCAATGAATCTGGACTGGCAATTGTAGACTATTTGCAGAAAGCTTGTCTACTTAGCTTGGGAACTCCTGATTTATATGGTAGGTTACATACTACATGATCCTAGAGGTGTACTTCTGTATAGAGCAGAAAATAATTAAAATGGTTACTAATGAAGTGCATCTGCCTGAGAGTCAAGGAACCATTAGTCATACAACAAAAGACAGATCTGTAAAGTGAATGTGCACACAGAACTCTAGTTCTGGATCAAAACCAGAGTCCAGGAGTGGATGAACAACCAGAATTTTCCACCTGAGTTTACAGCCAGTGAATGCTAAGAACAGGAGAATCACTCATTTGGAGCTTTTGGAGAGAATTAAGCAAACTCAAGTGAATCAAGAAGTGAGGAGGGTGTGGGTTGGTGGGGAAACACACTAGTGATAGATAGGACACATTTAGAAGACATCAGAACAATAAAATGAGAATGTCCCTGCATTCGAACCCACAGAGCCAGTTAAATAGAGATTTTTTTGTAAATCACACATAGAAGAGAATTAACTATTTCAGTACCAAGCAGTACATCATGTATTATTTAATTTATATTTAAATTATATATCTTTCTTACCATACAGCCCCATACAGCTGATATATTAACCCTCTTTGCCCTAGTTGTTAATTTAGAATTTTTACCAAATTGTGTGTTTTTTTTTTTAAGTTTCTGGGACCAAAACATCTGTTAATTATAATAACTTCTTATAATTTAAAAAGTTAAATTAACACCTGTTTTTCATTCAAACAGTTAGATGATAAGGACATAGAATGAGCTGTATGAGGTGGAAAAGGATAGAGAGGCCAAAAAGATTTTCTGTTCTGGTCCATCTTCTTCTTCTTGTTTACAGTCCTTCTCCTCCTTTTACTTCTTTTTCTGTTTCCTCAATACTTGATGCTCAGAAGAAAGGCAAGGCCGACATATAATAATCAGACTGCTACTGGCACCACTGGTATTGGAATTTTGCTCTTGCTGCTGAAGATGGGGATGGAGCGCTTGTGGGAATGCCCAGAGTGTGTGATGTCAGGTCTTTAATCAACTATACTGTTTCCTCTTGATCTCCTTCTTCTTCTCATTCTCATTCTAGTGCTTTCTTATTTTATCTATCATTGTAGAACAGGTCCTCAAGCAGCTTGGGACTGTTTATTACAAAATGCCTGTCATAATGGGGATTGAGCCCAGGTAACCTGGTGGCTACATGGTTGCCTGCTGACCAGAATGTACTGGGTTTGAATCTGCACCAGTCAGCTTCCCTGTAAAATATATTCAGGAAATAACACTGCACCTAGGATGCCTTCATTAGCAATTTAGTAAAATAAAATAAAAAACCACACCAGAAAACACAATGATACAGCTTCATAAGATATTATAAATAATAACATAGCTTTCTGGATAAGTCCACTGCCTGTCAAAATATTCATACATATGAAAGTCACAAATAGACAGTGGACAGGAAAAAGCCCATAAAGCTAGTGTTTACAGTCATTCATAGAACATTCTTTGTCTATGTTTTAGGCTCCATGGACCCCTATCAAAGAGCCTCAAAGTCATCACACACAAAGAAACAGCCAGGAGAAGGACCAGTTCAAGGATCAGAAGACTCCGTGTCTCCATCTGTTGATCAGGTAAGATGATGAGACATAATTGCGATTACAGAACTGAAAGTCTTGCAAACATATGAAATTATTAAATGTCAGTGTTGATCAGGTTAGATGATGTAACTTCACTTTAAAAACAAACATCACAGTTGTGCAAATATATGATGTATGACTGTAAATCAATTCAGCTGTCAGCAATTTGGCAGACAACCATTTTACCTTGATTTTTGCAACAGTATGAGTGCCAGTCCTCAAGTATATAAAGGCAAACTACCTAACAAAAAATTGCCAGGTAAAACCACAAAAAAATCAGGAAATTATGAGGTTGATTTGCAACATCCAATAAAGGATATGCAACTAAATTATGGTTGTAAAAATACACTTTGTTAACTAAAATATTAAAAGTTGAAAGTTACACTATTGTTTTCAGTCCAAGTAATTATTACTTAACTCATTCTCTCCTAAACAGCTTTAAACTAAAAAAAAAGTTTGTATATGAGAGGAATAGCTTGTCGAATGGTTAACAACATAGGGCTGTCATCTGGGAGACCTAGGTTCAAATCCATGGTAAGGTTATGGGTTTTTTCTGTCATGGTTAAAAATGAAATCCTAACCTGCACAGTCAATGGCGACTTCTTTTCCATGCAGTAACCCCTAATGGGTTAAGTAACACAGAGTAACCGTGTGCAGAAGAAGTTCAAGTAACCCCTAATGGGTTAAGTAACACAGAGTAACCATGTGTTGAAGAAGAACAAGTAACCCTTAATGGGTTAAGTAACACCAAATAACCCTGTGCAGAAGAAGAACAAGTAACCCTTAATGGGTTAAGTAACCCTGTGCAGAAGAAGATCAAGTATTCTTTAATGAGTTAAGTAACACCAAGTAACCCTGTGCAGAAGCAGATCAAGTAATCCTTAATGAATTAAGTAACACAGAGTAACCGTGTACAGAAGAAGATCAAGTATTCTTTAAAGAGATAAGTAACACCAAGTAACCCTGTGCAGAAGCAGATCAAGTAATCCTTAATGAATTAAGTAACACAGAGTAACCGTGTACAGAAGAAGATCAAGTATTCTTTAAAGAGATAAGTAACACCAAGTAACCCTGTGCAGAAGCAGATCAAGTAATCCTTAATGAATTAAGTAACACAGAGTAACCGTGTACAGAAGAAGATCAAGTATTCTTTAAAGAGATAAGTAACACCAAGTAACCCTGTGCAGAAGCAGATCAAGTAATCCTTAATGAATTAAGTAACACAGAGTAACCGTGTACAGAAGAAGATCAAGTATTCTTTAAAGAGATAAGTAACATCAAGTAACCCTGTACAGAAGAAGATCAAGTATTCTTTAAAGAGATAAGTAACATCAAGTAACCCTGTACAGAAGAAGATCAAGTATTCTTTAAAGAGTTAAGTAACATCAAGTAACCCTGTACAGAAGAATATCAAGTATTCTTTAAAGAGATAAGTAACATCAAGTAACCCTGTGCAGAAGAAGATCAAGTATTCTTTAAAGAGATAAGTAACATCAAGTAACCCTGTGCAGAAGAATATCAAGTATTCTTTAAAGAGTTAAGTAACATCAAGTAACCCTGTGCAGAAGAATATCAAGTATTCTTTAAAGAGTTAAGTAACATCAAGTAACCCTGTGCAGAAGAATATCAAGTATTCTTTAAAGAGTTAAGTAACACCAAGTAACCCTGTACAGAAGCAGATCAAGTAATCCTTAATGAATTAAGTAACACAGAGTAACCGTGTACAGAAGAAGATCAAGTATTCTTTAAAGAGATAAGTAACACCAAGTAACCCTGTACAGAAGCAGATCAAGTAATCCTTAATGAATTAAGTAACACAGAGTAACCGTGTACAGAAGAAGATCAAGTATTCTTTAAAGAGATAAGTAACACCAAGTAACCCTGTGCAGAAGCAGATCAAGTAATCCTTAATGAATTAAGTAACACAGAGTAACCGTGTACAGAAGAAGATCAAGTATTCTTTAAAGAGATAAGTAACATCAAGTAACCCTGTACAGAAGAAGATCAAGTATTCTTTAAAGAGTTAAGTAACATCAAGTAACCCTGTACAGAAGCAGATCAAGTAACTCCTGAGGTATGAGGGATTACTTTACAAATTGAGTGAGATACAAGGAAATCTATTTTTTGTTGCATTTAAAATATAATCTGTGAAAAATCTGCTTCACCCAGTATTGTCAGTATCTGCAATTCATATCTGTTGAATAGATTTTCATCATCTTATAATCAAGTGGCTTGCCAGTAGGTGTGCGTATCATGCCTCTCTATAACCTGTGGTCTCTAACAGCATGTATCAGATAATATAATCGTCACATCAACAGCATGTATCAGATAATATAATCGTCACATCAACAGCATGTATCTGCTGATCTTCCATGTTGTGACAAAAATGTCAAAAATCCTATCACACTGGCTCCCTGTACCTGTTTGTCACATTCTTTTCAGTCATCACATGTTCCAGTGTCTTTCTTCTCATATAATGGCCAAAAACTGACGACTGTCTCTTTCCAACAATTGTGATAAGTTGTCTTTAGGCCCTTGCCATTTTCAAAACATCTGAAAACATGTTACTAATTTTGGTTGACCTATGAATTTCTATGTTTAGGTGTCACAGTTGCAGTCATGGAACAATGGCATATCTGTCTGTAGATGTTAAAAAATATGATGAAAATTAGAAAAGATTGCTAACTGATTATGTTACTCAATTATATTCTCATATGTGAAATTTAAAAGTTGTTAAATGTACATGAATAGACCTGTGAAGTGATGCAATGGTAGCCATATCTTTATAGTCGTCCTTACTGGTCCTGAGAGTTACTTTCCCTGCTTATGTTGAAGTTAATTACAATCAGAAGTTTTTCTTTGATTTTGTGTGCACTTGAGGTTTTATAATAGTTTAAATCCTACTGTTTAAACAAGGAAAATGATATATATGCTCAAGTGTTTCAAATGTATAATGTAAAAGATATATTATCAAACAGTGAGCATTTCTGCTTTGTTTAAACTATATCCGTTTTTGTGTATGTTTGTTTTACATTTTAATGTCAATTATACATTTTTATTTCAGTGTGTGTATACATACATACATATATATATATATATTTATGTATATAAGCACATCATAACATTATGCTTGGTTGATGAATGCTGCCATTTTAAAAATAATGTCATACTTGATACATTGTAGTTAACTGCTTTTGCTGCTGTTATGTTCCATGTGTGTGCAGTGACACATGATTATCTGTGTATTTGCTCCTTGTTGGTTTCAGTCAACTTTCTACCAGATTCTCAGACATGGAACTAAAAGTGGGGACACCTCACCTACTTCCCCACTGGCACCAAACAGTGGCCCAGGCTGTCAAGCCTTTGCTCCCAATGTAAGTGGGATGATGGCTCAAGCTCTGAAGATTTACCCAACGGCATTGACAGCTAGCTTGTTCTCACCAGGGCAGGCACAGATCTTACCTGATCCAGATTCTCTGACAAACTTTGATACAGAACCAAAGCTTCTGAAAGACAGTCATCATTTAGTTGACGCAGCAACTGCTGAATCATCAGATATGATCCCGGCTGTGTCATCTGTGAATTTAATGACATCAATGGAACCTGCACCCTCTCAGTACTCAGATGTAGCAAAATCATCGAGGCCTCTTAATCTATTTGAAAAGGATGAATCAAACGTAATATACAAACATAAAACAGGTAATCAACAAACTTTACTCGGTAGCACAAAAGCTTCATCACAAAGCAGATACAATCAACAGAGATCATTGGTTCATCAACAAGCACTTGATTTGCCACATGGTGGCAGCAGTGAGCCCAACACCTCTCATATTCTCGATGCCTATGGTATGACCCAGCAGCAGGATGCAGCATCTTCTCCATTGACCCCTGTCATTATGTTGCCAAGGTCAGCTAGTGAAATCACTGAATTTGGTGGAAGGTGTGATGCATTTTTTGGATCTGACTTTTCTGAAAATTTAGACCTTCTACATCCCACTTCATGCTTGAAACCAAAGAGTATCAGTACTGGAGATATCCCAGAAACACAGGACAGCTGTGGGGAAAACTCCAGCATCTTACTGTCATCTGGAAAAAAGGAAAGAAATGGGAACATTTTATCAATCGTCACAAATGTAAAAGAGAGTAACAGCTCAGAAAGAAAACATGGAGAATTTCTGAGAAAATCTTCATCAGATAGTCAGATATCATTGTCAGATAAAACTATTTCCTTAAAAGTGACACATCGTCGAGTTGAGAATCAGAGCAAAAACTGGTTTGTGAATCAAATGCGAAGAATGTCAAAGAAAAAAGGGCACATTGGACATGAGATGGGAATTGACAAAGAGATTAAATTACTCGATGCTAAAATCAGAGAAAAACAAGAAAGAAGTTTGCTCACAAGTTCAAACTGTAGTACAGTAGAAAGCAAGGAAATATTCTCGCAGTTTCCTGAGAAAGAAGATGATGAAGACTTTCCTGCTAAAGTCGGGGTTAAAAGTCCAGAAGAAAATACAAATTTTTTCAGAAGGGTCAGTCTAAAGATCAAGTCATTTGGTTCTCGAAAACATTCTAATGAAGACGAGGAGAAGGAAATGGGAGCTACAGCTGTTGATAAACTAAATAAGCAATTGCAGGATCGACAACACAAGGTCACAATAGATGTTCTAGACTTGAGTGATGACTCTGCTCATAAACACAGCTTGCGCAAGATGTACTTGTCTGAAGTAATGCAGTCCAGAAAATCATTTGGTAGGTAGAAGAAGGAGAGTTCACATTTTCATCTGGACTCACCGTGTGCTTCTTTTCAGCATTATTTTAATGATTCACAAGTTGCATGTGTTTATATTATTTGTTACACTTTTTTGTTTTTAAACAATCCTCTGTTTCATTTGTTTCTTACAGGCAATATTTCCTTTGTAAAATCTGTGTACACTTGTATATTAAGAAAAGCTTTCTTTCTTTCTTTCTTTCTTTCTTTTTTCCCTTAATCAGAACAGATGCGTGTTTTATTCACACTGAAGATGTTCATAGTCTTGTTTACATTTAATTATTTTGAAATCATTGCCTCTTTTCTTACAGCATGAGAAGGCTTCCAGTTCATGCACAGAGCATGGTTATCGTTGTTATCTATTATCTTCATGTATTTTATCTCTTTTTCCGTTATCGCAATATTGTTTTTCTCTATATGTGTAACTTATACATTTGTATTTCAGGGTGAGCTCTATGCATCATCAGTTTTTTCTTATATGAGGATGTGAGCTTTTCATGATGGGTACCAAGGCATGAATGTTACAGTTGATGAATAGAAATATAAAACCTAATGTTGTGCACTGCTAGTGTCTCTATGTTCTTTATTCAGCTTATTTCTTGTCAACAAATAATACAAAGCCTTTTCAGAATTACATAAATTACATTAATTAGTACTAGCTTTCTTTCTCTTGCTCTCCCCCCCCCCCTTTCCCCACCCCACCCCTCTTCTATTTTTAGTCTTCCTCAATCCTAACTTTTTCTTCATCTTGTGTTTAATTTTTTTTTCACACTGACAGACAGGTTCTTGTGATAAACTTGACTGTTTTTAGGAGTTCCCTTTTAGTTCCATACATTTGTTAATATCGTATTGAGACACTGTGCCAGTACTCCCTTCTTAATGGGCTGTGCAAGGTACATTCTTACAGAATATATTCTGTAGTCTGTACACATAGCCCACATGGGCACAGTGGTGAACTACTTAGACAAAGCCTGTGCAAAAGCTTATGTCCTGTCCTGAGATGTAGAATAATAACCTGGCCAGATTTCTGTTCACTTCTGATAGATTAGATGGCCTTTTTATTTTATGAGTATGTTACTAGGGATGGCTTTTTTCTTTTATGAGTATGTTACTGCAGTCTCTTCCTGCTCACATTCTGCACCTTTCTCAGCAAGTTTATCCCAACTCATTCTTTTTCTTGTTATTTCCTTTAAAGGGCAGCCAACACATTGTGCTGTCATTTACAGCAAGGCTGTGATATCAGCATCTTTCCGTCCAGCATATCCAGTTTCAGCAAACTCCTAATAGCCACCTTTTACAACATGCTTGTGGGTTCCCCCCCCCCCCCCCCCGCCCCTCCCTCCCCACCAAAATTGTGACCCTGAAACCCACAGGGTTTACTGTAGGTCAGTAGAATCTAAGTACCTCTTAACCACTTATGCATCATCTAGTTACCACATTAGCCTACCAAATCCTTCTTTTTCATATGTGTGTGTGTGCTCATAAAATGGCAGTTGTTACACTGTATTGCAACATCTGTGCTTTTTGACCAAACCCATCTGATTTCCCCCCTTAAATGGTCACTTTTTACAACATGCTCATTTAGGAGCAGTGTGTCTCTCTTCTTTTATCAGAAAAAAAAGACCCCAGAACCTATCCTGGGACTACCCTATCTCTATTTTTGCTTTTGCCATTTTTATACAAAAGGGTTATGTTTTGATTGTGTTTAGTCACAACATCTAATACTTTCAAGAGACAAATTCTCCAGAAAAATGTCACTACAACCGCTTAGAATCAATTACACTTGATAATCCATACCCCTAATATTTACTGAATAACTGAATAACTGAAAGAACTGACATGCATAACTATCCAATATTGAAATAGAACAAAAATATCCCATTTATAATCCAGGTTGGTTAAATCGAATATCACTGATAAAATTACTACTAGATAGAATGAGCTAAGGTAACAATGTCTGTAACTTAAAGAATTTATCAAATTTTATGAGACCTTTCTAAAAAATAATCTGTTAGCTAAATATCACACTTGTATCAGTTGGTATGAACCAGTTATAATCATATAACCTCACATATTCTGCAGTTAAAGCCTTTGTGTGTAAATACATTATTTTTAATGACACTACTGCTGTTCCTAAACAGTTTAGCCCAGTATGAATGTTTTCAGTAAAACATAATTTACTTAGTGACTATTCCACTGCCTGTATACCCATATATGCTTTTAAAATAGGTATATTTAATTGTTTTAGTAGTTTTCATTTAATTTATTCTCAGTTTTATGTAATTAAACAGGTTTACTTGATTTAAATTGTGCTTAAATCGATGGTTAGTGCTGTTATAAATTACATGCCTTATGCCTTCTGTTTGCCTTATTTGTACTGTGAACAGGCACGACCTTGATACTGGTAGTTTTACTTTTATGGTGTCATTGTTCTAGCAAGCAGACAAGAATTAATTTTGTTCGTGTTCCAGCAAGTTAGTACTAGGGCCATTGCTGGTTATATTAGTATCATTTGTATGTTCATTCAGCCCTGCAGATATCCGCTATGCTATAGTTAACAACAGGTCTCTCCTGTTGTTTAAGAGCTTTTTTTTTTTAACTGCTGATTGTATTTTATTTAAAGCTTAGCATTCTAATAGCAGTCTTTAATGTTTTCTCTTGAATTTTTCATTAGTTCATACGTGTATTTATCTATTTCTATCATCATCTTTTCTCCTTCTGTATAATTTGGATAAGACATTAATATTTAAATAACCGAAACTATGATATTTAGCATAGGCCAGTGGTCTATTTCTTTGTCTCCTCCTTCAGCTACTTCAATGAAATGGTGTGGGTTGGAAGTGGGGAGAGGGATGTTAATATCTTATGTGAGCTCTTTCTAATACATTGTATAAGTTTGTCTTCATTTCCTTAAAGCTGCTCTTGATGTCATCATTCCATATTTTGTGTAGTCTTCCCCTTGCTCTATATTTGTCGTACATCTTCAGAATCTCCCTTTGTGGCTGTTGACACCAGGGTAGTCATGTTAAATGGCTAAACCATCTTATTTCTTGCTCTTAAACAAATAATATGATTGGTTTCAGTACCAGTTTTCTCATTTCTTCATTTTAAATTTTATCTTATCTTGTTACTCCTGTAGCTCTTCTAAATAATGTCATCTCTGTTGTTATTATTTTGCACTCTTAAAGGGTTCGTGTTTGACAATGATAGCACACACAAAATTGGCAAGAAAATATTTCTTATCAGAATTGGTAGGCAAATAGTAAATATCAGAAAAGATGTAGAAATTTTAGAAAAACAACCGGTTTATACATTAGCTGCTTTTGACATCTTTAAGACAGATTATAATTTAGTTTTAATTTTCAGTCGTCTTTGAGGCTGTTTCTCTACAACCTACTGGATGCTACAACACTTTTATTTATTACTCTTCCCTTGATAAAGCCAAAGAATGTCAGCCATGGGTTTCTTATTCTCTCATGTAATTATTTATTTAATTTATTTTCCTCAGTAATTATCCCATTGGTGTGTTTTCTAGATAGTGCAGTCTTTGTCTTTCAAAATGTGCATCTGAGAATGTTTAATTTAAAAACATCTTCCACTAGTTAAACGTGTATACATATGTAGAATGCAGAAGTAGCAGACACTTTTAGTATGCTGGCTTTTATTAAATATTCTTTTAAAATAAAATGACCCTTGAAGACCAGTTTGGTTATTTTTCTTCTTCATGTTCTTCATTCACCCTTAAAAGGGTGGTTAGCACATTGTTATGTGGTTTACAGCTAATCTGCAACATCTGTGAATTTCATCCCCAAAACATCTTATTTAAACACCCTATAATTAGTCATCTTTTGTGAAATGCTTGTTAAATGGTGGTGGGTCTATTATGTTTTTTTTCAAAGTGTGGCTCCAGAACCCACACAGAGAGTTCAGGTCTAAGAAACACATAGACTTCCTGTTTTCTAAAGACATTTTTCCTTCATGTAGAGAAGTTCCTTAACTGGATATAATGCCAGTCTTGTGTTAATTGCAAGATTACTTTTCCAGTAAGTTTTATTTCTTGTTACGTATATAATGTTGGTGTTTAGAACATATTTTATGCTGAAATATTTCTTCCCCCAGGTTTCTCTCATATTTAATTTCAGTAACCAGTTTTTTAAGACTTCTGCAGCAAACCAGTGATCAAAGAATCATTGGAACTTCCAGAAATTGTTCAATTATGTACCTGTATAAAAACCTTAACTAATATTAAACAATGTCCTCTTATTTGCCGTTGGCTTTTTTGCCTATGCCCTGGGTATAGATAAATGGTGACTGCTTGAGCCCTCCCGTTTCTGGATTAAAAGTCACCAGGAAGCAGCTGTCCGCTGATTATCGTCACCCCAAGTCTCAGTGCGGCCGCAAGCTGCAGCGCATCCGCACTGTAGCATCTGTGGATGAACCATTCTTCACTGGAGGTGCAGTTTCAACTTTTGCACTGTTCTGTGAAGCAATCCTTGTGTGTGATCTCTCCCTGTCTGTCTAGCTTTCCTCTTCTTGTGGTGTCTACTTGTGATAATTGGTCACTATATCCCACTTGCTGCACATCTTTTGTACTCTCTGAGCACCATATAAAAAAACAGCTTGGTGTTGTTTTCAAACTGGCAATTCGGTACCCTTGATATTGTTTCCATAACATAAATTATCCCATTTAAGATTGCTTTTACCGTGGTATTTCACATTTTACCCACATTTTTTGAAAAGGCATTATTATTTGTAAGTGTATATTTTTTCTGTAATTGTGTCATGGTTATTGAATGTTTATTTATTTGCAATTTTATGCACAGAATATATTGCATGTTAATTTATATGAATATTATAATCAAAAGAGTTTTTGTGTGTGCTTCTTTTCATTTAACCATCCAGTTAACAGTATGAATAAGATTTTAGTAATTTTAGCAAAAGTCTAAAGTTTGTATACTAAATCCTTACCTGACAGCTATAATTATTTAAAAACATTTTAAATGCAAAAAAAAAAAAAAAAAAAAGCTACTTTTAACATTTTGACTGATGAAACCTTAGATAGGAAATAGATGAAAGACAGTACAGTAATAAATTCATTCAGTGTTCTCAGTTATCAATATACATGTTAATTCTCTTCAGTTTATTAAAATATTTTAATAATTGTATTTCATTACTGCAAATATATTTGTGTCTTTATTTTAACAAAACCAGTTTACAATATTATTATTTTAATATAAGCATAATTTACTCAATAAATCATTCCAAAAAATCATAATTTATGAAGAAATTACAAGAACTCTTGGAACAACACTGAATTCATTGAAAAAAATAAAGACTGAAATGGTTTTGCCATTAAGGGGTCACTACACAGCATTTTTTCCAATTCCTGACAAGAATATCACTTTTTCAGTGTGTCTGTTTTTGTAAAATTCGTCATTTGTAGAATAGATTACACACACATTTTATGTCATTTGTAAACAATTTAGCATTAAAAGTTAATACTAAAGACACCACCCCATGCAGCTTTTTAAGATAAAAATAAGTTTAAAAGTCAGTTTTCTCACAACTCTATATTTCTGTTTGTTGTGTGTGTTAAAATCCTAACATCTCAGCTAATATAAAGACTAGAATCATGAAATTTGGTATGGATGCTCCATAGACAATATTATAGGGACTTGTTTATTTAAATGTAGATTTTAGAAAGTTTTTTTTTTTTTTTAATTTAATTAATATCCTATGATGCCACATTTTTTTGACTTTTTCAACAAATCTACATTTTAAAATTCTACGCAAAATATTTAGAAAAATCTTTAAACTAAATAAACTAAACCTGTACCTCTACATAGGACAATAGTTTATGAATCCATTATTTATTTTTTAAAATCTATGTTTTTTTTTTTATTTTAGGATTCTAGGTACATGTTGTTTTTTTCCCTAAGATGGCGGCTTTTTCCATGACAACCATTATTTTTTTTAAAGTATGCAAATGTATTAACATATATCCCTACAAGTGACCATTATAAAATAATTTTTCTAACACTAAGTAAAAAAAAATTTTTTGGGGTGTAGTGACCCTGAAAATGTTTAGTTCTGCTAGCTTGTGAAATGAAAAGTTTGTGAAAAACTATGAATAAAACTAGAAGAGATCATGTGAGAGATACAGAAATTACAAGAACTCTTGGAACAACACTGAATTCATTGAATTCATTGAAAAAAACTAAGACTGAAACGGTTTTGCCATTAACGAGAATGAATCAAATGATGCCTGAAATAAAAGCATACAACTTGAATGTAGAAACATAAAGAGTTAGGGGATGACCAAGAGGAAAATGGATTGAAGGAGTTACTGATATCCTGAGACTCCATAACATGACAGCCTACCGAGCAACCGAGCGTGCCCTAACTCAGAAATGGATCATCTGTTAAACTATGATGACTAGCAGCACAAAGCAGAAAATGGACAACAGAGAGTTCTGCTGGAATAATGTGCAGACTCATTTTGCTTTTTTTCTCATGAGTGAACAATGTCAGAGAATGCAATATTAAAAATACTGTTTACATAAAACATCGAATGAGTTCTCAAAATAATTTTTTGCAAGAAAACAAAAGGATGGTTACGTGTCAAGGTAAGACATCTTATTTCATTCCACAATCCAATTGCTCAGAACTTATGTTTTCTAAAACTAATTAGTCTGAACAGATTACCACAAGATCCATTGCTCAGAATGTCATCAACATCATCTTGTTGTGCCAATATATGTCACCTAGGACTTGCAACCTATTTCTCCATTTTATTCTTCCTGAGAGTTTCAGTAGTAAAGTTATTTTTACATGGTGGGGGAGCTGGCTCCATGCCCAACCCTCCCCCTTTCTTATCCAGGCTTGAAAACTAGCAGTGGTTGAGAAATTACCCAGGACAGATGACCACAAACCCCATTAATCTGAACAGATTACCAAACATCAATTACACTACACAAATGACCATAATACCCCTTACACAGAACAGATGACCATAATACCCTTTACACAGAACAGATGACCATAATACCCCTTACACTGGACAAATGACCATAACACCCCTTACACAGGATACATGATCATAATTTCATTTACACAGGACAAATAACCATATTACCTCTTACACAGGATACATGATCATAATTCCACTTATGCAGGACAAATGACCGTAATACCCCTTACACAGAACAGATGACCATAATACCACTTACACAGAACAGATGACCATAATACCCTTTACACAGAACAGATGACCATAAAACCCCTTACACAGGACAAATGACTGTAATACCCCTTACACAGGACAAATGACCATAATACCCCTTACACTGGACAAATTACCATAATACCCCTTACACGGGACAAATGACCATAATACCCCTTACACAGGACAAATGACCATAATACCCCTTACACTGGACAAATTACCATAATACCCCTTACACGGGACAAATGACCATATTACCCCTTACATGGGACAAATGACCATAATACCCCTTACACAGGACAAATGACCATAATACCCCTTACACAGGACAAATGACCATAATACCCCTTACACGGGACAAATTACCATAATACCCCTTACACAGGACAAATTACCATAATACCCCTTACACAGGACAAATGACCATAATACCCCTTACACTGGACAAATTACCATAATACCCCTTACATGGGACAAATGACCATATTACCCCTTACACGGGACAAATTACCATAATACCCCTTACACAGGACAAATTACCATAATACCCCTTCCACAGGACAAATGACCATAATACCCCTTATACAGGACAAATGACCATAATACCCCTTACACAGAAATTCCACTGAAATGTATCTAAAAATCCTAATGAAATAGGAAAGCAGAAAAACGTGCACAAAACAACACAAAACAATGTTTCAACTAGCGGCCTTTTTCGAACAAGTAATGAACTACACCACAGTAGCAAAGAGGAATGTATTTTTAAATCTCTAAGGGATGACGTGAGCAACGTTTAAAAAAAATTTGATTTGAATGAATGAAATAAAATAAAATAAACAAAGGCTCAAAAAATAGATGCTAAGAATAAAATGTATTGTTAATATATAATAGTAGGAATAAAAGAGAAATAGAAATACAAATGTTAATGATACATAATTGGTACTGTTAAATATAAGACAAGCATTTGTTTAGCACCTGCACTACTGTAGCCTTCACTGATGGCTAACAATTTTTGATTGACAGCCTACAGCCAGTGAATTGATGACAAAAGAGATATTCTATAAGTGATTTGAAAATCCAGGACCCTAAACTAACCATGCAAGAGAAGGCTTTCAAAAAGTTGACAAAGAAAGAAAATAACATATTCCAACTCTTTTGGTCTGCTGGAAAGACTAGAAAGGCGTCATCACGCTTGAGGCAGATGCACAGGGGGACCAATCAGCAGTGATTTAATTGTTAGATATTTATGTCTTAGAGGTTCATCATCATCCCATAACACTGCATGTCATTGGGTCACCCGTTGGCTGTTTACCGTCTGATCAGCTCCTTCTACCTTTAATGTTCATATGTGATGGACTTCATGGTTTCTTGCCTATGGCTTGTCCAGTCAATCAGCTTCTGTATCCAGGTCTTTGTTCGTCTTCCTATTCTCCTCTTCTACTCTATTGAACCCTTTAGTATTGTTTTTGAGAGGCCATTTGATCTTACTGCACCACTGATTAGAGGTTAGTGAATTCATTTAATACATTAACGATCCTCCAGTACTAGGGTTCAGTTTACAGGGTGAAAGATTTGCTGTTTTTATAATCCCTTCTTTTGGGCAGTAATACAGAGTCACACTATAGATAAGACTCGGGTCTCACTGCATAATATTCCAAAAGATGGTAGTGCGATGCACTGAAGCCAACCTTCTTTGTCAAAATGGTACATAATTTTAAGTGTGTGAGTGTGTGTGTGCATGCATGTGTACCAACGCACATGTGTGTGTGTGTGTGTATGCATACATATATGTTTTAATTTGTTACATCATAAACAACTCAACGTATAGATGATGACCTAAGAAGAGTCCTAAACTTACAACATTTTATCATTGTAATGACATGAGTGTTTTCATGTGCCCTGCATTGCCATGCCTCTTCCTATTCTCTAGAAAGTCTTTTGTCCATCAAGATCATCTGCATTATGTGTAACTTGTTTCTACACGTCTCTGTTAGGATTTTCCCGGTCTGTTATTGAATGCTGTCTGTCTAGGGCATTTTTTTCTTGATTTAAAATAAAATGTTAACTTTTTGGGAAAGTTTGGCCCTTCAGTTAATTATTATAAACCAAAATCGTTCCCTTTGATTTTTTTCCTTTTCTTCTTCTTTTTTTGTTTTGTATGATTTTTTTTTTTTATAATTGTTTTTGTTTTGTTTTGTTGGTAACATTTCAAATGTAAAAGTTTTTTTTTTTAAATTTATATTGGAGCATTAACAATAATGAAACAATGTTCAACATGGTTCTCAGTTTTTTTTATCAAACCTTGAAAATGGAATCAGATTAAATAAATACATATTGTCAGTCTTGCTTAATGCATTTTTCTTGTATAAACACATTAAAACAATACTTGAGTAATTTGTGCTGCATTTTTCAATTGTGATTCCTGCATGGATTTTTCACTGTTAATAAGCCCCTGTGTATTCATTGATGTTGGTGATAGAATATGGAGAACTTTCTCAAATGTTTTCTTAAAATAATAATTAGCTAATAAAATATGTTTCCAGGAATACAAATACACAGAAAAAGTTTATAACATCCATGATTTAAAAACAATATATGGAGGACAGGTATATAATGTTTGATGTTAAAACACAGGTTAAAGTTAAAAATGAGAAGATCGACTTCATTGCATCAAGTTTTATTCCATATGGCTTGATGTGTCTCTAAAATGACAGCCGTCTACCGACAGTAATGCACCAAGCATGAACTCCGTAGCTGCAGTGATGATCCCCAGGTATCACTGTAAAAATTGCTCTCTTTAACAGGGTGACACATTGAAAACACAACCATGACTTTCAGAGAATGAAACTTTTCACCACAAAGATACCATTTTAAAAAATAAAATTTAATTTTTTTGTTTTATATTTTAAAGAACACAAGATGTGTAAGAAACATACAAGCTATATCTATTTATATCTACCTGTATGTGCAGTGCTGAATCATGAGCTAGCAATATTCTTATTTGCCTCTGTAAATGTGGTTAAAAAATTCGTTTTACATACCTGCTGATTTATTTTTATAGTTTGGATTGGGAATGGAGAGATCCGCAACATATATGGGGATAGTACTTTGATATCGGTTCATAAAATAGATCTTTACATCACTCTGATTAGATGCAAGATCTGACCAGAACTCCAGTGACCTGAACCTCATTGCACTGGCCTTATAGAATGAATACCTTAAAAACTAGTTCTTAACTCTTTGAGTCTCAAGGAACACATCATATTTTTATAGGTTCCTACCTAGAAGCTCAATAAATACATAAAGTTAGTAAGTAAGTAAAGTAAAGATCCCTTTTCTAGCCTTTAGGTCCATCAGGCATATGGGAATAGCTCCCATATTTTTACAGACCACTTAGGTGAGTAATGTGGTCACCAATATGCCGGTCGTCTTTACTTCCCCAGGGCATACATCCTGGTACCTATTTTAGACTGGGTCGACCTGTGACGTCTCAGACCATGATAAAAATCCATGCAGCCAGCAGTGGGTTTCGATCACAGTATGTTGGAATTACGAGTCGGACTCACAACGCCTAAACCACGGATACCGCCAATAGATACATAATGCATTGATTTTATGTCTGTCTTCAAAACCTATTGGGCCTGTGCTGCTAAACCCTCTGGGAGTCAAAGAGATAAATCAACTTTGTGATTCACATTCAGGAATATTTAAAAAAAAAAAAATTATCTTAGCTGTCTCATGATGATGGCCTCCATCATCCATCAAATTTTGTTGGTCTAAAAAGAATATGGGTCAAGCACCATATGTCTAGTGCAACAATATATTGTTATTCTGGGGTCCCATTGTGGGCACACACACACAAAACAATAGACCCACTGCTCCCCAACAAGCGTGTCGTAAGGGTCGACTAGCTAGAAGTATTTCCTTCAAAGTCAGAGTAAATCTTTGAGAGTTGAAGAACCGATAGACTGCATACATATAAGTGAAATGGGCATGCAAAACTCAGGTTCCTGAGTAAGATTAACATCCAGAAGTAAATGAACAACCAGAACTTTTTGCAGGAGTTTACATCCAGTGAACATGAAGAAAAAGATTACATATATATATATATATATATATATATATATATATATATATATATATATATATATATATATATATATATATATATATATATATATATATATATATATATATATATATATATATAGTAACCAAAATACATTGACAAACTTAAATGTTCAGTATCTAAATTTTAAAAGTTCTGTTTATCCTAGGTATAATCCTTATGAGTTTAACAGAATATCATAAAAGTTACTAATCCTGCACATTGCAACAAGAGAATGAAAAGTCTTTTTATTTAAATTTTTTATTTTTATTTTTATTTTTTAAATCCAGCCAATTATTTCTGTCTTAAACAGTAACTTTTATTAATAATAATTTGCATTTTCTTTTTCAAAAGCATTTTTTTTTTAAAACAATGTGGGTAATTTTAATATGAATAGGTGCAAATCCAAGCAGCATTTATCTACATAGTAATATAATTAGTCAAATATTGTTTTACAAATGAATGATTTCAAGTAAGGAATTACTATCATTTTGTTCAAATTTCTAGTTTACACAGCTGTTTGAGTGTCTCTGTGTGGATTTGTAAGCTGATTGTTGTATAGTTTGCAGATCTATTACTGCTTTATAATTATACCATTTATTAACGCACTCGAAGTAGTAATGATCAATGATTATGTGTACAAAGGTGGCTGATTAGTCCAAAATGAACCTGGAAACTTTTTTACAGTGCGGACAGTATGTGGAAGCCGCTGTAAGTGTGGAATTAGCGATACGGTTCTTTCTAGTCTGCCTTCCTTTCTCTTCCCATGAAACCTTCACTGTCGCTGCTCTGCAGGACGATGCCCCATGCCTGAGGCATGTACACCATCCATAACGGTCCTTTGCAGCAGCCTCCCATATTGCTATGTTGATGCCAAAAGAATTAGCAGTTTTGTTTCTGTCTGGGAACTCTTCCCTTCCCTTTGTCAAACAACATGTAAACACAGGTTCACAATAAAGAAAGGTTCTATAAATTAGACTGGAAAAATTGTTTTCCTTCAAATAATTACATTTAACAATCAGAAATTGAGTGTGACTGTGTGTCAGTGAAATGTTTCACAGTGCAGTCCACAAAGTTTTCTAGGGTTTGATTCACACAATAGACAGTTTGGGAAAAGCCCATTATTGTGGCTTTGATACAGTGGTACAAAAGTCCTACCATGAAAGAGATTGCTGTCTTACCACTTTAATATTATTACAGCTAGCCATAGATATATTTTGGCCATGTTCCAGTGTGAAGACCACACAATTTTAAATTTAAATAATGCTAGGTGAAGGGAGGAGACAGCTACAGTGTTATCAAAATTTTAATTGTTTTCTTTACCTATTTTTTGTTCTGCTCCTATTCTTCCTCTCCTCCTATGAATTCCCTGGCTGTAAGCTTCAGTGGAATGTTCTGGCTTTTCATCTTCAGAAACTTCTGGACTTAGATCTTCTTTTTATTTCACATGCACAAAGATTTTTATAGATCTGGCTTATTTGTATGCAAACTGTTGGTTCCTTGTCCCAGTCAGATGCACTCTGACTTTGAAGGAAACACTGCTAATTAGTCGACTTTTGTGACATGCTTGTTAGAGACAGCAAACTACACAAAATAACAATAAAACTCACCCTGCTTCCCAATATGTCCAAGGCATTTGATGTATGCTGGAGATAAAGCTACCTTATAAAAAATCAAAAAGACTGTTATATCAGGAAAAATATATCAGTTCATGAAAACATTTTTACAACAAGAAAGATATTTCTCAGTAAAATTAAATAATGCACAATAAGAACTGCTACTATAAGAAAATGGTATTCCCCAAGGATATGTATTATCACCAATAGTTTAACAATCATGATCAGTGATCTTGAAGATGAAATTTCAGATACTAAAAATAATCACAATCTGTCTGTAGGACTGGAAAAAAATCTCCCTAAATTATACAAAGAACTTTAGATCCAAATAAACAAAGTGTCAGAATGATTGAGGAAATTTGGATTTTATTCAAATGCAACAAAAACTGTTGGTATGATGTTTGATAAAGGAAGAATTGTTAAAAATAGAATAAATGACATCAATTTAAATGGCCATGAAAACTATGTACAAATTACAAGATATTTAGGAATGACTGTGGATCAATAGTTTAACTGAAAAAAAAAATTAGAAAATTTGATATAAACTTGCCATGGACAACTTAACATGCTGAGATATCTAACAGGAAATTAATATAATGCTTGTTTTATATAACATTTATTGGGGGGGGGGGAGGGGGGGGTATAAAGGCATTATTTATGAATCAACAGCTAAAAGCAACAAATATAAATTAGATAAAATACGACACCAAGCCATATGTATAATAGCAGGCACTCCAAGTACAATACTAGAAGTAGCAATTGGAATAACTTCCCTGAAGCTTAGAAGAAAGGAGGTGAGATTAAATTACTACTATAAAAGTATTATCTGTCAGTACTCACCCAGCATACACAGCTTTCAAATAACCACACAACTCAGCTGACAACACAGCTCATATTA
The DNA here is from genome assembly GCA_905116865.2 of Candidula unifasciata. Taxonomy (NCBI): domain Eukaryota; kingdom Metazoa; phylum Mollusca; class Gastropoda; order Stylommatophora; family Geomitridae; genus Candidula; species Candidula unifasciata. Next base: position 92,107 of record CAJHNH020000391.1, read on the forward strand.
AATGTAAGCTAAGAACAATTTTTCAAAGCTGGATGAAGAGGCAGTAACAATGTCCATGCTTATTTGTTCATGATTCCTGAATCACTGAGCAAATGCAATTGTAGGTTAGTGCCTAGTGAGATAAAAGGCTACTGAATGATGCAAGCTATAGCAAACTTTTTTTTTTAAACCAGCTAATCCGAGGTTGATTTTAGAATAGCCCTCATATAATTGATACATAAGCTATGCAATTCTAAATAACGAATCTTAATTGATAGGCATAAATACTCATTACAAAATAGAAACTCAAAAAAACTAGATATCTGAGGTATAACTGGGACGAGTTGAACAGGATGTTGTTATTTAAATGACTACTACTACAAATTATTTAAATATTATCATACATGTTCTAAGTAATAGCTGCTTGCTAAGTGCACTGCACAAGCACAAGCTCCACAGCCACAGTGATGATCCCTGAGATTTCCCTAAAAATTGTAATCTGTCATTGATTGACACAGCTCTTGAAATCAATCCAGAACCTTCAGAGCACTTAGTAAATGGCTTGACCACTTCACCACAGAAGCCCCCTAAAATTTACAGTTATATCATTATAGTCCGATGCAATAGCAACAGGGAGCAACCATGGTGTAGCGGCTAGACACTCACCTGCAAATCAGAAAGTCATGGTTTAAAATTCTGCTGAAGCCACGTTTTTTCCTTTCAGAAATGACCTTGGTTCCCAGCCTTAAATGGCTACCAGGTATAGTCCTGGGAAGTAAAGGCAGCTGGCATGATGTTGACCATATTACCCACTAACTGCTATTGGTCTATAAAAATATAGGGCTAGCCCTATATGCCCAATACAACTGAAGGCATGACAAAGAATCCTTTACTATACATACAATTGCAACACAGACAATTTTGTATATATGCATTTGTTTATAAGTGTTATGTCATAATTTATTGAATAAATGTATTAAAATTCTTTATAAACAGTTATTACAAATATGCTAATAGGTGCACACACAAAAATTGGTTTGAACTATTAAATTTCAAAACTATAAATAGTTGTAGAATACAGTACAAATTATTGAATCAATTATTGCATTTCGTTTGTATACAGATAATTTTAATGTATTTTATAATTGCTAAAAATCATTTACTGATTATAAAATTATGGTGCACATATGCTTTAAACTACTAAAATATGTTTTTTATGACTCATTAATTTATTTTTACACAAATGTCATAATGTTAAATGTTTCTTATGTTGAAATGGAAGTAAAAAATAGACAGAAAAAACAGAACTGATCACATCAGATAATTTAAATTCATTTGTCATTATCTTTTTAAGATAGTAATGCATTCATTGCAAAAGTTGATTTAAAATCATACATTTCTATTTTAAGCTATAGTTACTCTTATTTAGACTAGAAAAAAAACTTCATTGCAAAAAAAAAAATATTTAAATCATACGCTTCTAGTTTTTGAAGCATATTTTCTCTTATGCTGAGTGGACATAACGTATGTTTCATTAAACATGTTACATAATGTTTTATGTAAAGTACAAAACTTAAGCATATGTAATTCTCTTACAATGTAAAAAAAAAATGCTTCAAGAAGTAATATTGTTTGAATATTGCTAACAAGTAGAGAAGTATTCTTCCTATTTATAGCCTTGTTTTCTCTGCATTTATTCTGGAAACAGACAAGGCAGATGTGACTTTTAGCCGCTCACGCAGTTCTAGTATTTCCAGCCTGGATAATGTTAGCAAAGAAGCAGTCCAGTCTTTAGTTTTTGCAGACTCTTACACGTCCAAGCAAGGTAAGCCTAAAGATGATTTTATTTGGGTATTCAACTTGTACACATGCAAGTAAATTAAGCATGAAGTTTAATTTATTTATGTATTTAACATATTTATGTATTTAACTCATTCAAACTGAATCAGGTTAAAAGAAGTGATAAAAGTAAAGTTAGAAAAGGGCATTTTTACACCAGCGGTGCATTGGGCACATGATGTCAGACTCAATGTGATGAGGGAATTGTAATCAACTTCATGCTGGTCATCATTGTTTCCTGGAACTTTACTTGACACCTATTTTAGGCTTTATTAGGCTGGAATGATTTGGGACACATTCCACACATTTAACTCATACACATTCGAGCACAGTATGTTTAAAATTTAATATATTTTGTACATTTGACCCATACACCAAAGCAGATTAGCTTAAAGCATTTTTTTTTATTATCTGAATTTGGGTGCATTCAAAATAGTAAGACTGAGACAGATGTGGTTTTGTGTAGTGAAGACAAAATACGAAGCAAAAAATTAATCTTGTTTTGTTTCAGACAGTGAGACATCCCCATGTTTGTGGGTCGGCACTAGCTTGGGGTCTGTCATTGTTATTGCCCTAATTTTGCAAAGGGAGCAACGATTGTCTCAACCTGTAATAGTTTCTCCAAGTGGTAAGTATAGCTAAATTACTCTGTGGAATTAGTATTCTGTTAATTTGTATGTGTTAGTTAGTTAGTTAGTCATTACAGTTCCAGCATCACAGCAAACGAGCTTGGCCCATAATTGCTCAACCACCAGATATGCTGGATACTTCAAGTGACTGCCGTAGTCATACAAAGTGTCCTCAGTCAGCAAAACACACATGATTTGATCTGGCAAACCATAAGGTGCATGCCTCCTTAAACACACTGTGAGACCAGGCCTCATTGCTGAAAATCAACTTCATTCGACGAATAGCTGGGCGATGAGTAGATTAAAACTATTCCTGACCATTCTCCATATGTCCTCGGCCAAGTTGCAGCCACCGCCAGCAAATAAATAGCAGCTATTGCACACGCCTTGTCCCAGGAATACAATGAAGAAAAATACATCTCCGATCATTGCCATTATATACAAATCTGGAACTCAGTCACTAAACTCAGTAGCTCCGGCTGCAAACTGGACTTCCACAATCTTGCTACATCAAAACTGGAGGAGAAACAGCGATGAGAATGGTCAATATAAGCCAAGTTCTTAACTGAAATCCATTCCCTATCAATGTCAGAACCAGAAGTATGTGAAAAGTGGGGAAAGGGGGGTGGGGTGGTTTAGTCTCTGCTTAGTATGTGTGGAAATTTGAAATCCTAAAACTTTACTCCCCTACAATTTGTTTATTTATCATACCTTAGCTTTTGACCATTATGTCAAGTGTTTCTACCCTGATTTTAGTATTCAGATCTTAACCTGCACAGTTTGTGGTGACCACACTAACCTTGCACCATTCACTCTTCAGGTAGATGACAATCCTATCATACATTGCCCAAAAAGTTGTAATTACAGGTGGTAAAGATAGTTTATACACAGTATTATCTGTAAGAAATACCAGATGAGCATGGAAATTAGAAGTTAGGTGAAGGTTCACATAGGAATGTAGAGAATAGTTAGTTATTTGACAGGTTATCTTCACTACACATCAAACCAATCAGTCCCTAAGTGCTGGGATCCATTACTTAGTAAATCCCACAGCATGTAGCAGCAAACAACACCAGTTTTGTGCTGGTTTATTATTTTTCTTTGGTTTCCTGCATATATGGCCAGTGACAAACCAGTGCTACCTGTGACAAACATGGACCCTTGCTACAACTAACGAGTGGAAGATCGTAACAACAGAGATTAGATGTCTTAGGAGAGCTGCCGATGTGACAAGAAGAGATAAAATCAAGAAAGAAGAAATTAGAAGAAGACTAGGACTGAAACCAGTAATACAGTTCATTAAAGAACAATAAATGAGATAGTTTGGCCACATGACGAGAATGACCTGGTACCAACTGCCAAAGAGAGCCATGCTGAAGAAATATAATGCTCACAGAGCAAGGAGAAGGACCATGCAAAAGATGGGGTGACATCATCAAGAGCAACCTGACAGAAATGAACACCATCTTGTACAATGCATTGGGAAACGCACACAATTGATCCTGACATCTCCACTCAACAACTCACTGAAGTAAATGGAGAGAAAAAGAAGAAGAAGATTCTTGCAGTCTGGTCATGGTTTCAGATTCACAGTCATCACTTGGTTCTCACAAACATCTTACTTTGCATAGAGCATTCAGTACATCAGCCTGATCCATGGTCCTGCCATCTTCAACATTAGCTTTACTTGCAAGTCTGTCAGGAATATATGGTACGCAAGCTTTTGAGTCGCGTAACTGTAATACATATCTTATTCCACGAATGTTACACAGTAATGACGCACGTGACTTCTATGGGCTAAAAGACAGTGTCAGTCGACAATGGTGAATAACAATCTGTTTATTAAAAAAAACTTATTTTTCTTCCCCCTTGCAGGGTCACTATACCGAATGAAAGGTGCAATTGTGTGCATGTCTTTCCTGGACTTCAAAGGATGTCTGATTCCAGCAATGGGTGACCAGTGGAAAGATAGAGACAATAAAGACATCAGTGAAAAGACAAACACAAAGACTACTGGTAGTAAGTTTCACCATTTTCTTTTTCTAGTTGTGATTGAAAGAAAATAGGGGCAGTGGCTTTAAGGTTAGTGCATGTGCTTACTAAGAAATTGGTCCAGGTTCAGTTTCCAGTACTATCATTATCTTTTCATGTTATTGTACCCCACAGAGGGTTCACAGTCTAGTTTCCCCATTCTGTTCTGCTGTGTGTCATCCATTCAAATCATGGAGGAAATCCATCCAGCACATCTGGCCTCTGTCATTAATGCTTGTCGCAGGGTTTCATAGTTCTAACATTTCAAAAAACAATATTAGTGCCTTTTTAAGAATGAACAGATTAACAGAAAAGAATTTATGAGACCAGAAAGCTCATGAATAAAACAAATTCTTGTCTATCAGGCTTGTGTTTTCAGCACTCTTCTTTTTTTGGCAGTGAAACTTGGTCATCCAATTCACACCAGTAGAAACTGCTAAATAGTTTTCACATTTGATGTCTAAGAAGAATGCTTGGCATAACTAGGCAAGACAATATCACAAACATTGAGTTATGAGAAATAGCGGGAATCACATCAGTTTTCTCAGTGCTCTGTCCCTGAATGTTCAGGTGGCTCAGCCACACCTGGAAAATGGAGGATGGTAAAGTCCCTAAGAACATCCTCTATGTTGAATTACAGATGGGTAGAAGATGTTAAAGCTAGCCTCTATTACGATATAAAGAGGTATGCAGGCGGGACATGAATGATGCAGGCACTAAAGAAGATTTTTTAAAAAGTAAAGGACCCTTTCCACGCCATTAGGTGTATAGGGCATATAGTGCTAGACGTATAATTTTATAGATCATTCAGCACAAGATAGGTGATGTGGTCAGCATCACCCCGGCCACCTTTACTTCCTGGGACTGCACCTGGTACCCATTCAAGGCTGGGTCGACCTAGGAGCCAAGGTCATTTTTGAAAAAAGTCCAGCTCCACCAGGGAGCAAACCCACGACCTTCCAATCCACAGGCGTCTAGCCGCTCAACCACAGCGACTCCCCCTAAAGTAGATACATGGAGAAAATTGCCCTGGGCCATGTTGCGTGTGGGGGGTTATTTCAGTGAGGGAATGAATGAGAATGAAGGGAAAATGGTTGTAGAAAGGATGAAAGATGAGCATCTGAGAAGAAACATACTAAATACATGTGATGGTAACAATGGTCCCAAAATCCCGTGCTCTAATTGCTTGCTTGTTGTACCCCACCAGAACATCACACAATCGACAAACACCTGGTGACACAAAGTTAAGGATCACTGTGGAGAAGTCCCAGAAACCCCTTTCAGCCGTTATGGCCACAAATGTGGCCCAGCTACAATTAGGGCCCCCGGCAAAAGCTAGCATTATGTCAGATAAATTTACTATAGTGTCCCCAACCCCACATGGATATACACTTATGTTGTGAGTATGTGGATTTGAGTCCTAATACTACACACCCACCTGAGAAACTAGTCTAATATTTTAGCCATGTTTATCCCAGTCAAAGTCCTGGATAACCAAGAAAATAGCAAAAAGTGCCTCGTAAAACAAAATTAAATAGCTTTACTTGTATCCACAGGGTAGGAAAAGGGTACATATCTAAATGAATTCAGTTAGAGAATATCAAGATACACAGTTAGCCCCTCCCACTTTATCCTTCCCTGGTATTAATTTTTAACGAATGAAGACCTCCATATAAAAGGTGTGTGGGGGGGGGGGGGGGGGGGGGGGGGGAGGTTGTTAATGGGATAATTAATCACTAAATTACAAACTGAGCAAACTGACTGCTTTCTTTCCCTTTGACAATGAAATAAGTAGTTTGTTAATTTAGCTATGGGGAGCACAGTGACATCTTAATGACATTATTATGATGTAATGATGACATATATTTAAAAAACAATTGATTGGGGAGGGGGGGGGGTTAGTATGTATAGCCATACTCACCACGTTCACACACTATAAAGTTACAGTCGGTACCAAAGCTGTTATATAAGTGTAGTGGCCACCGCTCAAAGCCTTCATGTCACCAAAAACCTAAAAATAAATACTTGGAAAATGGCTTTCTCAGGGCAACATAGATACAAAAATATAAGTTGAACAGGATTTGTTGTAATAAGTTTTAAACATTGCATGTACAGGACAAATGACACTGAGCACGTCTAAGACAAAGATCTGCTCATCACCTTCAACAGAAATATACAGTGACAAACAGTTTGCTATCATCTGTTCAGAGAAACAAGCACGGGTAGGTATCTAGACATTTTTCTAGGCTTTGATTATTTTATGTTTGCACACATGACATTTTACATACTTGTGTGTGTGTGCATAAACAGATTAAAAACTAGATGAATTTTTGTATATTTGCATTTATATATACACAGGTGTATGAAATATTCAGATTCCTTTTTTAAAAAAACTGTTTATTAGGAGTATGAGCAAAGCTTCATTATAAAGATATCAAACGTATATAAATGTGTGTACATTAACCATGTTCACATACACATGTGGCGCGGTGATTTATGTCATAGGCCTGAGGGAAAGTTAAGTCCAACATGATGTGTATAAGGAGATACTCTGTACGTCACTCGGGCGCCAGTCCTTCACTGTTCTGGTTGTACGGAACCTCACGCAAGACCCTTGCAGCACGTCCTCGTCGTGTGCCACGGATAATGTCTCAAATGAGCATTAACAGAGCTGTCAGGGGATCTCGGAGTTTGGCGGCCCCCAGAGGTGATGTGTCCTTGTGGCTCTCATCAGCCCGCCCCCAAATGCATGGGTGAAAAAGGTTATCAAAACTCATTAGGAACATGAGTAAAGTGCTTGCCGAATGTACAACTAAAATTACAACCCTTGGTTAAAAGATTGCGGAGTGAAGAGAACATTGTTCTGCTGAGACTCAACCCTTGACCTAGAGATTTACCCGCAGCACATACGAGTAACATCTCCTGTGGGTGGCATCTTGCAGCAAGATTCTACCCATGTACATCCTCTGTTAACCCTCAGTGTCGTCGTCACCACGCTGAGGTACACCAAGACAGCAACCATCCATCGGGTGGCTAAGCCTAAATGTCCAACAAAACTAGAACCTACGTCACACGAGTAAGCTCAAAATCTGACCATCACAAATCGTATTGAACAGAAAAAGTCCAAATGTCCACACCAAAAGACCCCACTCGCCCGAGTGCTGGGACCAAACAGATAACGATATGCCTGATGCAGGATGTTGAATTTTGTCGGGCTAACAGCTTGTCAAAGATACCTAACGTGCGAAGAAAAAGAATGTATCTATTTGGGTGGTCACAAAAGTCCAGAATTCGCGGGCTGCTCCCCGCTGACTTCCGGAGGGCGCAGCTCTTGTCGAGCGGGAGGCCTAATACGGTTGTGAGGTCAAGCAGGCATGTGCAGGACGTGACGATTCCTTGGGTGAGCCCAGAACCAGAGCGCCATGTGATGGCTCTGCAAAAAATGGAAACCTCCTTGGATGGCGGGGAATGCCTATGATCTGCCCCTGCCTTCCCTTGAGGGCCAACGGTTCCACAGGGGGCTGCCCCAAAGGGGTACTCCGGGGGCAATACCTGCGGAGAAGGAGACAAAGTGGACACCACACAAATCAGGCAACGTCTCGACCCACACAAAACAATGGCCACAGTCATCCTAGAAATAGGCCTGACGTCTTCCCTCGAAGTCGGAGTACAGCTGCCCATGAGGCAGGGAACAGCAAAACGGTTGTACACGCAAAACTCAGGTCCAGGTAAAAGTCAAAAGTCCAAGCGGGCGATCAACCGAGACCTTCCGCCTGAATTCACAGCCGGTGAACGAAGAAGAAGACATACACATGTTCACTTCTTCCTTTATTGTCTTTCCCTATTTCTCTTTTTCTTTTTTTTGTGTGTGTGTGGTCACAACATATTCCAGAATTTCTTTTTAAAGCATGTTTTAGTCTTTGTGTGCATTCCTAGACTCTTTCAAAACATTAACTATACTTATACTGGCTGTTCAAGGAATTGTAAGCATTCTTCTATAAAATCACATCTGTGAGGCCTACAGGAAATCACACTTTAACATTCACATCTTGGTATAAATATATCAAAATGTTGTGTGTGACCAGTGTTGGTAGACAGTGTGTGAATAAAACATAAATATTACTAAGTGTTTGCAGTTAATCTGTAGGTACAAGAGCAGCTTTTCAAAAACTAATTGAAATATACCAGTAATTATTCTTTAAACATGGAAGCTTTTTTCTTTAAGTCAGTGGAAGTGACTCAATGACATTACAAGAACAAAGATTTGCTTAGTAGGTATTTTGATTTATCCTGAAGCAAAATAATAACATCCCAGATCCATATAAATTTTCCACAGATAGATTACACAATATGATTATCACAGTTTTAAAAAAAAAGTACACTTGAAGGCTATCCTCCAAATAACGGTCCGAAATTATCGAGGCCGAAAATATACCCTAAAAGAGCTTCGGTCACATGTAAATTGCTGACTACCGGCGACTACCGCCATCGCGGAGAGTATCTCCCATGCCGCTAAGCGCGGCGTGGAGTGGGGCTAAACTAGATGGCTGGGACTCACGAGCAATAAAATGAAGGAAGCTGCAGGAGATGCGGTAGCTGCTGCTCATGAGTCCCAGCCATCTAGTTTAGCCCCGCTCCACGTCGCACATAGCGGCGTGGGAGATACTCTCGGAGGTGGCGGTAGTCACTGGAAGTCCACAATTTACATGTGACTGAGGCCCTGTTAGGGTATATTTTCGTTCTCGATAATTTGGGACCGTTATTCGGAGGATAGCCCACTTGAAATTTGTAAGACATATCAATATATTTTCCTACAATCTGTTAGCTCCCAAAGAAATTCAAGATATTTCTGGAAATTATCTGGCAAAAATGTTTATGAAGCTCAGTTGCCATACTTCTTTAGTCCTGTTCTGTCTTTCAGCATCAGGTTTTGAAGAGGCATCAAGTGCCAGCCTTGGTATGTGCCACGTAGATACTGGAATTTACAGTCTCAGATATTCCATCTATCCATCGCTTGCATGGTCAACCTCTAGTACTGCTTTCCTTATGCCTAAATAACAGAGCTCTCCGTGATGCACTATTTGGTGATAGTCTTCAGATGTGTGAACCATTTGATCATTTGTCTCTTGGTGTAGCTTGCTAGTGGTTCTCTCCTGGCTCCTTTCCTGATACTGTCATTTCTGATTTTGTCTCTTCTAGTTTCATTTAGGATTCGTCATAGACATTTTATCTATGTTCTTTTGATTTGTTGTTGATGTCCATGTTTGATCCTGGTAACGCAATGGTGGTAAAAATAGCCATACTTGTCTGATCAAATTAAGCCACTTTTGAGGACATATTTCGCAAGAGGGGAGTAGATGAACAACTGTGACACTGTGAATAGGAAAGGAAGATTTTTTTTTAACTTGGAACCCACATGGCAAAAGAGATAAACTCATAGTATGAGTTGATTAAAGATAGGAACAGACCTAAGGAGTCTCCACTGCGAAGTGGTCAAGCCATTTGTCTCATACTCTGAAGGCTATGGGTTTGTTTCATGGCTAACACTTAAGTATCAGGAGACAACATAATAAATTGTTGAACAACCACATTCGAATATCTGTTCCTGTTAAGAAACACATGCTCAACCAAAAATACTCTTTCTTCAATAGTTAACACCATTATAACTAAGATTTATTATGAAAACATTGTTTTATAGCAGTGACATTCTAAACTAACAGTTATATGGCACTTGAAACAAAACCCAAACACAAATTTAATTACGGTGTGAAAATAATTTATTTCAAAAATTCTAATCATTTAACTCTCTGAGTCCCAAGGAACGCATTATACGTTTATAGGTTCCTACTTAGAGGCCCAATGAACGCAAGATGAGCCGATTTTATGTCCCTCTTGACTACCCCTTGGGCCTCTGATGCTAAACCCACTGGGACTCGAAGAGTTAAACATATACCCTATGTATTAAACCTAATCATTTATACTTCTACAGTCTGTTACAATTAATACATAATCTATGCAATATTATATATCCAAAAGTATTTGGCGTTCATAAATGTCTAATATTCAGTTAGACATAATCTCTCTGTCACATATAACCCACATGGGTTGAATAGGATTCATAGTTTAAATTACTATTACTCTCTAGGGCCATTAACATAGTTTTAGTTAAATAATGAACATTGAAATGTTTCAGGTAATCGCACTGCCGTCTCAGACCTGTGCTTTCAAGGTGAAGGTGACAGAATCCTCATTTGTTGTGAAAGCAGAAGTAGTAGGTTTACGAGGTGAGTTTAACTCATTTTCATTTAACATAGATCACGTATCTATTATTATTTTCTTTAATCTCTACCTTTGAGGAAAAATCTTCAGTGCTAGACTTATCATGCACTTATGTTGTATCAAGTTATTATTTTGTTTGTCAGATAAAGCCTTTTTTTTTTTTAAATCTTTTTTTGTGCCATTAGTATCAACATTTTGAGAGTATGCATTCTTTCTGTGAATTCCAGCCTACTATGGGTCCACAGAAATGGAAAGGCAGAGCCTACAAAGGCTGCAGGAAACCTCACTCAGTTCCATCTGTTTCACAGCTTTGAAACGCCAAAGACACACTTAAAACAAACCGTAAACTGGAGAGAAGACTACAAAAGTTGCAGACCTGAGCATGTTGTAAGATAAGGAAAGAAAGACGATAGAAAACAAAATTGCTGTTATATCATTCTGTGTTTTTTGGGATTAAGAAAATATGACTTTATGCAAGGAACCGACACAAGTACTTGGTGACAGCTGGCAAGATTTCCGGAAAGTAGACAGGAAAAACAAAGAGAAAAATACCTTGGTGTTCTGGTCATGTGCATGGGCTGTACAAGAGCACCATGCAAGCAGATATCTTACTGATCATGTTTATTGGCTAATGGTGACCGCCTATAATTGTTGGTATTGCACATGATGATGATATTTCCAGGGCGAGGGAAAAGCAGTGCTATTTTTTCACTGAAAATGAGGCGGTGGACCAAAATAGTTTGGGAAACACTGGCTTACAGCATTAAAATTGAACAACCAAAAGCCAAAGGGAGATCAAGAAGATGATGAACTGAAAGATTCACTGGCAGCCTAAGACCCCACATCACAGCATACAAAGCAACTGAGGGCACTCTAGCTCCCTATCATCTATTAACCCTTTCACTCCGTCAGTATCTTTAAAACAAACAAAAATACCCTTCTTTTAAAACAAATTTGTTGAGTAAAAAGGTATTTTTATCAATTTTTAAAATCTCTATTCTAAGTGACTAGAAGAAAAGTAGAAGAAGTGGAAGAAATTTTCAGTCTTGGTCAGTTTATTTTTCTTTAATCCAGGGTTTTGATCCCCTAGACTACAAAACAAACAAACAGGAGTAAGGTCCACGGCTTCTTTGATAAGTCACATGACTAAAAAGTTATAAATTATTTTCCCATTCACTAGATGTATATGTGTGCGTGTGTGTGTGTGTGTGTGCGTGTGCATGAGTGTGCGGCTGTTTCATGGCCGCCAGAAGCTCACCGTAGTCAAGTGACTTACCAGGGTAACTTCAAATTTAACCACTCTAGCTTAAAAGTGGTTGGGGTCACTTTGTCATAGATAGCAATGTGATGCAGGAATAAACATTTTGAGGTCAAAATAATCATAACTGCCATGTCTAAACACTATGCAGCTACAGACAGCACCAAAGATGTCATACAGGTGAACTGGGGACTGTCCAAGGACATCATGTCAACCAAAACTCATAAAAGCCGAAACAGTAGCTTTTTCAGGGTATGAGAGTTAAACTGTGATGTCTAGTGGGACAAACAGATACTAACAGAGGAAAGAAAGATAACTCCTAATGTGTTTGTCTCATTGTATCTCATAGTCACCTTTGATTCATCTCCCAGAAAGTGTGTGCTTGATGTGTTACGTTGCAAATGGTCGAATAATGGCCTTCAGTTTACCCAGTCTAAAACCATTGTTTGATGCAGACTTCATGCCCTTGACAGACTACAGGTAATTGAATTAGTGGTTCATGTCTACGCACTCTTTTGTTTAGATGCTTCTTCTCCTGCTCCTCCTCTTCCTTCTTCTTTGTCTTCTTCTACTGTTTATTCTTCTGCTTCTGTTTCTTTCTTTTTTTCGCTTCTTCTTCTCTTTTTTTTTTTCTACAATTATTTACCTCCTAAATGGAGCAAATATGCTTAATCAACTCACATGAAGCTCTTTGTTGGCTTGCTCATGAATAGTTGAACTTTGCAGCTAACATTATTTACTACGTTAGGTAGCCAGTCATGTGCAAGACCTCCTCAGTCACTTCTTACTGCATGCATGTTCATTTATTGTATAACTTTTTTATGTCTGTTTCAACTATGAGCCCAGCAATGCAAGGGTGATATATATTTAGTTAAAATTAACTAACTGTTAAACTGTTAACTTATATAGGTTAAATCAGCAGATCTACTATTTAAATTACATTAACCAGCTAACATCTGTCTAAGTTTAACCTTATGTCTGACTTAAATATGTTTAACCAACTGCCATCTTACTTATGTGGGAGCTGCTGTGGTGTAGTGCCTAGACGATCGCCTGCACATCAGAATGTCTGGATTCAGGTCCTGAAGGAACCAGACTTTTTTTAAAAATAACTTTGGCTAACAGGTTGGCTCATCCTTGAGTGGGTACCAGGTATTGTTTAACTTTGGCTAACAGGTTGGCTCATCCTTGAGTGGGTACCAGGTATTGTCTAACTTTGGCTAACAGGTTGGCTCATCCTTGAGTGGGTATCAGGAATTTTCTAACTTTGGCTAACAGGTTGGCTCATCCTTGAGTGGGTACCAGGTATTTTCTAACTTTGGCTAACAGGTTGGCTCATCCTTGAGTGGGTACCAGGTATTTTCTAACTTTGGCTAACAGGTTGGCTCATCCTTGCGTGGCTACCAGGTATTGTCTAACTTTGGCTAACAGGTTGGCTCATCCTTGAGTGGCTACCAGGTATTGTCTAACTTTGGCTAACAGGTTGGCTCATCCTTGAGTGGCTACCAGGAATTTTCTAACTTTGGCTAACAGGTTGGCTCATCCTTGAGTGGCTACCAGGTATTGTCCTGGGATGTAAACATGGCTGGCGTGATCTTGACCACCAGCTCCTCGCAGTGCTGATCGGTCTTTATAATTTAGGTCTAGCATTATTTATATTCACAGTACTTCTAAAGGCATGAAAAAAAAAGGCCTTTACTTACTAATGTAAATGTAACCACCTGCTCTATTAGAATGTAAGTTTAACAAGCTTTTGTATTACATAAATAAGTTTAACCAACTGCCATCTGATTTATGTAAGTTGACTGGCAGCTGTATTAGTTGAATAATTTTAACCAGCTGCAATCTTACTTTTGTAAGTTTACCCAGTTTAAGTTTTTTTTTCCTTCACAGGGTAGCCAAGACATTTTGTTTCAGCAACAGTGGCCATGCTATGTTCATGTGTTCACCCACTGAGATACAAAAGATTACCTATTCTTCTGAGATGTCGTAAGCATGTTGTTCTTTTTTTTCTTCTCTTTTTTCTTTGTGGTGGGAAAAGGGGGGGGGGGGGGGGGGTTGGGGGGGGGGGGTAGAATTTGCAATAATGGCTTCAAACATGATTGCTGTCAGAGATTTTTTTCATGTAAATAATAATTTTAAAATACAATATTTGAAAAAAATACCCCCCCCCCCCCACACCCAAAAAAAAATGTGAGAACCAGCTACACACAAAGCATGCTGGGAAAGGTAGACACAGTCAAATCTGGTGCAGAATGGCAAACAACAATTTAGAAATCTCTATTTGTTAGCATCCTTAGAATTTTTTTTCCAGAGTATGCAGTTATGTTTGGAAATAAATAGGACTGCCATGTCTGATATCACCCTAAAACGTAGTAAAAAGTAGGGCTGTACCGAATAGTGATTTTCACTATTCGGCCGAATACGAATACGAATAGTGAATCATCATCATTAGGTGACTTGCCGACTGGCGTGTGCGATCATGCCTCACCACAACCTGCTATCTCCTGCAGAATGTATCAGTTCGTGTGCTGGCGCACATCCATGCCTTGCAACAAGACTGTCAAGAATCTTCTATAGTTGTCTTCCTCTACTACTCCTTCCAAAGATCTTTCCAGTGGTCACCAAATGTTCCATTTTCCCTCTTCTCATAACATGGCTGAAAAATGACGACTGTCTCCTTCTGATGTCTGTGATTAGTTGTCTTCAGGCTCCCGCCTCTTTCACAACCATCGTTCGCTCGGCCGTTCTTTCGATTTAATTTAAAACGCACCTTCATATTCTCGTTAGCAATATCTTCAAATTTTATTTGAACGAAGTCACCCTGAAAAAACAAAAAATGCATGATCTCTCTTCTCCCTCTCTCTCTCTCACACACACACATACACACACACACACACACACACTGCGGTTGGCATTTTATGCAGTTTGTACCATGTAACCGGTTTGCAGTTTTCCCCGCTACGACAGACTAAGGCAACAGAAACTATTGTGTTAATAAGAGAGTTATTTTAGTACATCACAGTGTATGCAGAAACGGGAGTAAGGTAACTACTATTCGTATTCGGCCCGACCGCAACTATTCGGCTGAATACCGAATAGTTATTAGGCCCACTATTCGGCCCCGAAGCGAATACAAAGCGAATATTCGGTACAGCCCTAGTAAAAAGGTAGTAAGAGACACTAATTTCCTGCCTGTCTTCTGGAGGCTGTATTGTATAACAGGTCTAAGATATGAAAAATGGTTCCTTTTGTTGTTGACATAACATCAAGCTGTTATTGTGCTTGTGCTGACTATTATTTTCTATTTCAGTGAGACTTTGAATGAAATGCTCGGTGACTTGTACATCCCTAAAGAAATTCCAGAAGCTCCTAAGCAGAGCTTCCTCAAATCTTTATTTAGCAGTGCTGCAGCTATTCTGGATCGAGAAGAACTGTGTATGTAAATGTTGAACATAAATAATCTCATTAAAAAGATAAATACATCATTTCCTCCGAAGACATAAGTGCATAGTCTATCTACCCCATTCTTAAACTGTATGTGGTGGTATCATACACTTGACAGTTTGTTGCATTGAGCATCACCCATTCATTTTTGCTATGAACTGCCATGTGTTATTTGTTTTGACTCTCTCCACATCCAGAAAGCAATGGCAAACTACTGGATGTAAATTTGTCTATAAAAACCACACAACAGCCAGGTTCTGTTGAGGTTGGTTCTGCAACATCCTGTAAAGGATACGCAACTAACCTAACCTCTCTCCACAAGCATAGAAGTACTGAATATGTTATTTCTTGGGAAGTTGTTCAAATACAATTTCCTGAGAAGTTGTATAATCTTTAGAGTTTTATAGAAGAAATGTGTCCAACCAGAATATTTCTTTATGCCATGTTGGGTAGACACTTCCGTACAGATGAGCATGAATTCATTCACTCTTTCCTCACTTACAATAGAATGTAAAGTTGGTGTCATGCCAGGAGCGGCAGTAGCCTAGTGGCTAAATGCTTGTCAGGTGGAATAAATGTCTTGGATTTGAATCCACATTGAGGCACAGGTTTTTCAAAGTAATTTTTGTGGCAAGTCTATGCAGCCTGAAATTAGTACTAGGAGCATAGGTCTTAACCAGCTCACACCAGATCGTTCTATCCTTTGTTATTGCATGCAGCTCACCCCATACCCTCCTTATCTTTTTAATTTCACTCTAGCTTCCTTTTCTGTATTTTGTTTGGGGTCTGCCTTTGTTTCTGTACCCCTGTGGGTTCCTATTTAAAGACATTATAGTTATATTGTTCTTATGTTTTATCAGTGTGTGTCCTAATACCAGAAACTTTTCTTTACCTCTTAGTTCTCTGCCAAACTAGACCAGAGGACAAGTAAACAAATGAGACAGAAGGGGATAGCAATACAAGATGGAAAAAAACATTAAGAGATAATCGAACAGCCATCTGAGAGAGTGTACAACCAGGTTGCTAGGTAGACAGGGTATTGGAGATTCATTACAGCCAACTTTCTCACAATGGAGTTTGCTCCAAATTGTTTCATTGATTGATCAAAAGCGACCACACACATTCTCCTTGTTAAACTCATTACCTTTATCTGTTTTACTCTCTTTCAGTTGGTGAGGCAAGTGGCAAAGCATCAAAGAGTTTGGTCAAGCATATCCCAGGAATGTCTAATATTCAGCTAATGCACCAACAGACAAGTGTCTCAGGAAATAAGTTTAGCCGTGCTAAAATGGTCAGTGGTTTTATTTACAATACTTTGGATCATTTACAATACTTTCATAATTCTTAGAACGCTCTTGATCATAGGATTATGTGAGAAATGTTTCAAGCCTCACAGTTAATGAAAGAAACATCAAAAATGAAAGCAAAATAAGGTAGTTGAGTGTCACTTTTGATAGAGGCCTGTAATTCAGGGATCTTGTGGAGGCAGTTGTGGCCAAATGCTAAAAAGGACTCGCTCCACTCAAGATCATGGCAGCAATGGAATGGAACAAAAAATGCTGTTCATAATGTTCCACCATGTGATCCTCTTGGTATAGATTATGAATTCAAAATAAATACTTACTGTATCAACGAGTCAGCTAATGAAACTTGAACTCATAGAGAATTAAGTTATGAGACCAATTCTGGGACCTTTAGTAGTAATTACGCAATATATACTTGCACAGCCGACTTTTACAGATAAGCTCAAAGTGCTGCAAGCAAATTTATGTCTCTGAGTAGCTGCAGACAAGAATCACCTCCTGTATGAAACCCTAGATAGAGTTACAGGCAGACAGACTGCACCAGTGATGAGCTAGATGTTGTAAGGGTCCTGCAGGAATGAGTAAACACTGTGGAGATTCTAAGAGACCACCACACTCTGAAGAGAATAGTGCAGCCTAAAAAAAAACCTCCCCCCCCCCCCCCCCCCCCCCGCCCCCCAAAGTACCAGTGCCTATTTCCTCAAAGATTCCCCAACAATTAATATATCTATATATTACTAATTCCTGGAGATCATTTATTATGTCTTTTGCTTTACTCCACAGTTGGCGATCGAGCGGAGAGAAAAACTGAGTGAGGTGGAGGACAAAACAGCACAAATGATGAACACTTCAGAACAGCTGTCGTCTGCAGCACAAGGCATCAAGCTGAAATATAAAGATAAGAAGTGGTATCAGTTCTGAGAGTTCAGCTCTTGGTCTTTCTTAATTCTCCCCGTCTGGTGCAGAAAGCCGATGCTGCAGCCATGTTTTGATTCTGACTGCCATTTACTGGAGCATAATGGTTTCCTTACCAAGTCTTTTGTCAGAACTGCATGAGATAAACAGTTCTAAAACAGTGGATGCATTTTTCCATTTTGTGACAGCAGATTCTGAAGAAAAAAGTCATGTTCAATTCCTAGAACAAGTTAAGGCTCTTGATGTGGCACACATTTAAGTTTAAAAAAAAAAAAAAACCATCATGAGTTACTTTAAATGGCTCACACAAAGAAGTCTTTGTTAAGAAAGTTTAACACACAGATATTAATCTTATTTTCAGTCAGCATTGTTATGTCATCATTTCCCAAATTATTGTATTATTATGTGATTTATTGTAAATTTACTTGCTCAGTGGTGCCCACATTGAGAGATATAAACCCTTAGGGTAGCATTCGAGAGGTCCAGGTGGACAGTTAGGTTTGGTTATTAATGTGCTATAATAAATCTTTATCAAGAAAAAAAAAAGGGGGTTTTTGTTTTTTTACAAAGCTGTTCTGTGGGTTTGGTCCTGAAACAAATAAGTAGCAAGCCAGACAAGTTTCAGAACCTCTGTACCAGCTGATTTAACTTTAATTATCTATAAAAGTTTGATAAATGATTTCCTAAACCAAGTGTGTGAAACATGGCTTTCAAGTATGACTACCAAGAGCTGATGGACCTGAGTTTTAGACAGGTAGACAACTTTGCTTTGCTTCATAGCACTTCCATCATCTATGTGTCAGATTTCTCAGTAGTTAAGAGAAAACTTTATAAAACAAATCCCATGCCACCTTAATTATAATTTCTATTAAATGTATCATTGATAAATTATTATGGTGTTTTAAATTATTATGGTGGTTTCCCTTTAACCTCCAGAGAGTGTATCCTTACCCTTATTTAAATAGAAACAGCAAAGTCGCCTGGAGCACATATATGTAAATATGACTCATTTTTATAAAATTTGATACACAGATGCATAATTTAAATGCCTGGCACACCTCATGTTTATCCATTCTTTTATTGAATGCATTGATTATCTTGGTGAATGTGATTTCTCAAGTGTAAACCTTTGTTGTTTAGTTTATTTTATATATATCAGTCGGTGAAATGATAAAGCACAACTGCAATAATTGTATTTAATTTGTTTAATCTGTTTTAACTCATTCAATACTGAACAACTGACCATGTGTTTCCTGCTCATTCTAAAAAAAATATTTATGTTCTTGCATTATTCTGTTACAGACATGAACTAATATTAACCTTTTTTATTAAAATAGTTGGTTTGCTTCTTTCTCAAATTATCTCTGTTGAACTCTTTTAGACTTAGGAATTGGGTGCTTTTGTGCTCAACTCTTTGAAATAGAAGGTGTTAGAGTAACAACTGGTTTGGATTGAAAGAATTAACGCTTTGATTCCCAAACATGATGTGTGAATCACTCTATCTGTTGAATTATCTCCATAGCTTAAGTTAATATGCTTTCGTGCATTTTGTATTTGGTCAGAACACACTCAAGAAATTTGGCATGTCCAGTGGTTATTACTACTGTTATAGTACGACTTTAAAAAAATGCAGTGATGAACTTAAGTCATGGATACTACTTCACTGACAGCTGCTAAAAGCATTCTTCTGGTAATGAAGGAGTTAAGCCTTGTTCTTTTCTTCTTTTCAAAGTTGTAGAAATATTTCCTTTCTGTGGAATGTAGTCATCAATAAGAAGAAAAATACCTGAACATTTAAAAACACTGGTGGGGAAGGGGTCAAGCTGTTTGCTTCAAGCTCTGAAGGTCATGAGTTTGTTTCAGGGACGTGTTCTTCAGTTCACAAGTGTCATTTTTACTTAGATCCCTCACCACTGAAGCCATTGCCTTGTGGGATGCTCTCAGCGGGTTTCTAGTCATTCTATTCAGAGCCTTGGAAACTGAAATGACTCGATGTAGAAAATATATCTTCTGCTTAGAAACATAGAATTATCTATCTTTTGTCTAGAAGTTTAGAAATACCTTTGATACCCATAAGTTTAGAACTTTCTTTCTTGATACCCATAAGTTTAGAACTTTCTCCAGGGCAGTCACCGTGGCATTGGCCGCTTTACGCCCACGTGCAGATCGGAAGTCTGTGGGTTTGAGTCCTTACGGAGCTATACTTTTTTTTAATGACCTCGACTCCCAGGTCGACCCAGCCTTGACTGGGTACCAGGTGCAGTCCTGGGAAGTAAAGGCGGCTGGTGTGATGCTGACTAAATCACCTACCACGTGCCGATTGGTCTACAAAAATATAGGTCTAGCCCTATATTCTCAATACTCCTAAAGGGGTAAAAGAGGGACCTTTACTTTACTTTATTACTTTGATACCCTAGGGTGTTGAAATATATCTTTTTTTGGGGCCCAGAAGTGTAAATATCTTCTATATATCCAGAAGTGAAGAAGTATCTATTTTTTGTCTTCTGCCTCCTTTGAAGTTGAACTGCATCGACCTGAGAGGCAAGGAATCAACAGTTTGCAAAGAAATAATTCTGATCTGTAAAACAGATTTGCACACTTAGCTCAAGTTCTAGAACAATACTAAGGTCTTTGAACCTTGTAAGTACATGAACAGCCAGAACTTTCTTTCACAGTGTACAGACGGTAAACACGAAAAAAAAAAAAAAGTTTATACATGAATTTTTGTCAAGAAGTATAGAAACTTCTCATCTGTCAAGAAGTCTAGAAACATCTCATCTGTCAAGAAGTACAGAAACTTCTCTTCTGTCAAGTGTAGACATCTATTCTACTCAGAAGTGTAGAAATATATTTTTTGTCAAGAATTGTAGACATATGTATATCTATAATTTCTACCCAGATGTGAGGACAAGGTTTTTTTTTTTTTTAAATAAAAATATATCGAAACACTTCTGATCCCCACAAGTGTAGAAATAACTCTCTTCTGACCAGAAATGTAGACATTTTGTTCATCTACCTAGTAGTATTGAAAATGTCTCCTTTAGAAGTACACAAATATATCTTGTCTACACTTATAGTGTAGAAATATCTCTTTTCTGACCAGAAATGTAGACATTTTGTTCTTCTGCCTAGTAGTATTGAAAATGTCTCCTTTAGAAGTACACAAATATATCTTGTCTACACTTATAGTGTAGAAATATCTCTTTTCTGACCAGAAATGTAGACATTTTGTTCTTCTGCCTAGTAGTATTGAAAATGTCTCCTTTAGAAGTACACAAATATATCTTGTCTACACTTATAGTGTAGAAATATCTCTTTTCTGACCAGAAATGTAGACATTTTTGTTCTTCTGCCTAGTAGTATTGAAAATGTCTCCTTTAGAAGTACACAAATATATCTTGTCTACACTTATAGTGTAGAAATATCTCTTTTCTGACCAGAAATGTAGACATTTTGTTCTTCTGCCTAGTAGTATTGAAAATGTCTCCTTTAGAAGTACACAAATATATCTTGTCTACACTTATAGTGTAGAAATATCTCTCTTCTGACCAGAAATGTAGACATTTTGTTCTTCTGCCTAGTAGTATTGAAAATATCTCCTTTAGTTAGAAGTACACAAATATACCTTGTCTACACTTATAGTGTAGAAATATCTCTCTTCTGACCAGAAATGTAGACATTTTGTTCTTCTGTCTAGTAGTATTGAAAATGTCTCCTTTAGTTAGAAGTACACAAATATATCTTGTCTACACTTATAGTGTAGAAATATCTCTTTTCTACGTACGAATATTAAATATTACTCTTCTGCCTAAAAGTGAAGACATATATATATATATTTTTTTTCAACCAAGAAGTGTAGAAATATCTCTCTTTTGCACAGATGAGCAAAAGTAAAATGAATATCATTTTAATATTAAGCACCACTTACAATATTACCCCTACGCTATGATGCAATTTATGTCATGTCTCAGTTTACTGACTCCATTATTAAATATATGTCAAGCCTCGGTGAATTATTATTCTCTGTGATTTATTTTATGATGTGTCTCAATGAAGCAGTGACTTTCAAATTACACACATAAAAAGCTCTGTTGCTTAGAGGGTGGTGAAATCGTTTCACAGTGCAGTTATTGAAATTTACCAGTGTTCAATTCCCCATAGTGGGTAGTTTAAGAAAATTTTCTGACTCTCAGAGATTGGCATAAGAGTCATACCATGGAAGAGATTTGGGCCTCACCATGTAGTTTTCTCAAAGTCATCAGCGGATACATTGCAGCCAGCCAAAACTGGACAAACAGCACAATTTTTTTGCATATGATGTGTTTTTTTTAATTTTATATCAGGAATTACTTGAAAAATGCTCCTCATATGTTTAATTTTAACATGATGGTCAAATATTTATCTTAAATTTGGATTACATCATGTGCTTTTAGGGCTACACTGGCAGTAGCTGATCATACATGGTATATTGGTTGGGACTGAAAGAGAGTAAGAGTGCTAGCTCAACATTGTGCCATCTCAACATTGGAAGTTAGCTGCAATGTATCCAGGGCTAATTTGTTGAAATATTTTGCGGCAAGGACCCAATCTCTGCCATGTTGTGACTCTCATCCCACTGTCTGAAAACCTCAAAAATTGTCTTTTTTTTCTTCCCTAAACCACTTACATTGGAATAAAACCATGGCAAATGCTAAGTTCACTAACTTCTAAACCAAAGAGCTGTACATTGGGCTAGCTACTGTGACTTCAAGTGTTGTCAAACTCATTCATCCATTCATTCATTTCTTCATTCATTCATTGTCCTCTGGTGCCGGTATATGTCACATAGGGCACACAGGCTATCCTCCCCCCCCTCCCCCCTCCCCCCTCCCCACTAATTCCCTTCTGTTCTGTGCAATCATAAACAGTCATACACAATTTGTGAATTCTGTTTCTAACATCTTCATCAGTTTCACTGACATTAGCGTCCTTGAGTGAGATGAGAACCAAGAAGATCAAATAATTAAAGAATCTTTGTACACAGCTAGCACATTGGGTTATATGGAGCTGGGACCATTTGTTTTTATTACCAAGTGGCATTCTATGGTCAATGTTGTCAACATCTTGTTAGCTATCTTTATTTATGGTCCCCATTACAAGCTTTGTCGACCCAGGAGCAAAAGTTATTTCATAAAAATCGGCCTCATACCAAGACTGTTGGACTTTCATTTAAGCATTTACTACTGTACTACCATGGCAGTAGTTTTGCACTTATTTCTTCATTCTGAAATGATATATTTGTTGTTCTATTGGCACTTTCGATATATTGCACAAATCTTTGCCTAGCATATTTCTCTGCATCTCTGTCAGATGCATTAATACATAGCTTTATATCAACACATAATAAAGCAGACACAAAAACAAATCCTTTTAATTGAAATGTATAAATAGCATTGTCTCTTGCTTGTATTGTAGTAATTTAAAAAACAATATCCCGTTCAACTAATCTGGGTTGTAATTGGGATATTTCAATTTTTTTCTATGTAAATAATAAATATTTTTGCCTATCGATTATTTTTTTTTTAATTATTCTTCATTGCATAACTTATGTAAAAACTGTATCTTAGTGTAAGTGTATAGATTGTCAAGTTCAATATATTTTAAGTGTACTTTCAAACAACTGCAGTCATTATATTGTATAATCTATCTCTGCTGATATTTAAAGTGATCTGGAATCTCAAATTCTGTCTTAAGAAATATTAACACCTCATGTGCTAATCCCTATTCTTGTGGTGCATGATTTAATCTCCTCCATGTAGTTCTGTAGAGCTAACTACTCCTAGCATGTTTTATATTGTAATAGGCTTATTGCAAAGGATAATTTAATCATTAACAATGATGCCTCTTGTGCTTCATTTTAACATGGATGAAAACTGTAGTATCGCACCTGACATGATACAGTGAAATATGCAAGGCAGTGAATTATGTAATATGCCATTTTTGTTGTTAATATTTGCATTCATTATAAAACAATGTTTCAAAATTTTTGAAATAGTTTTCCTGAACTTAATTTTCCCTATATTGATCATAATTTTTATTCCATTCAGTAATAATGCAATGCACACTACATTACATTGATTTAACATTTCAAATGCTGTTGCTTTTATTTTTTTTTTTTATTATTTATCCACATTTCTTGCCATTTATATTTGCCATATTTTTCCTTTGCACTTTTTGTGTGTGTAAAACTTTGTCTGGTCCAACAATAATGACTGCAGAAGTTGAGTTGATGCATCATATGAAGAAAGGAAAAGCACCTGGGTCAGACAACATTTCACTGAAAGAAATCGAAGCACTGGGAGATTTTGAAACTGAAATAATAACTAAACTTTTAAATGATATTTATAATAGTGGGTATATTCTAAATGACCTTTTAAAATCTATATTTATAACTCTGCTGAGGAAATCAGGCACTTTAAAATGTGAAGACTATCACACAATAAGACTTATTAGTCACATGACTAAGATTTTACTGAGAATAATTATGAGAAAAATAAGAAACAAAATTAAACCAGAAATCAGTGATGAACAATGTGGATTTGCAGAAGGAAAATGTACAAACAATGCCATATACATCCTAAGGACATTGACAGAAAGAGCTATAGAATTAAAGACTGATTTGTACTTATGCTTCATAGACTATACAAAAGCATTTGACGGTGTGAAGCATAAAGAAGTAATCAAACTGTTAGAAAAATTAAACATTGATGGAAAAGATCTACGAATAATAAAGAATATGTATTGGCAGCAAACAGCAGCCATAAGAATTAACAACTGTTTAGGTACATTTCAAAGCATAAAGAGGGGCGAACGACAAGGATGTGTACTATACCTGATTTGTTTTCAATATACAGTGAATATATAATTAGATCTTTAATTGATATGCCCAGAATTGTGGTTGGTGGGCACAGTATAAACAATTTACGTTATGCTGATGACACAGTCTTGATAGCAGCAAGTCAGAAAGAACTACAGGAAATGATAGACATTGTGGTGTTAGAAAGTGGAATAATGTGCCTCAGTTTGAATAATGGGAAGACAGAAGTAATGGTGGTATCAAAGAAACGAATTATTCCTAAATGTGTAATAAAAGTTGATGGTGTTATTTTAGGACAGGTACAGAAATTTAAGTATCTGGGCACATGGATAACATCATATGGAAGATGCATAACTGAGATAAGAAACAGAATAGGACAGGCAAAAACTGCATTTTATAAAATGAAGAATATCTTGTGCAATATATCCTTGTCACTGAGAGTTAGAAAAAGAATTCTTGCTTGCTACATACATCCAGTTTTAACATATGGCTGTGAATCCTGGACAATCGGGAGGCAGGCCAACCAATTTCTTGAGGCCTTAGAGATGTGGTATTACATAAGAATGCTTAGAATACCTTGGACAGCCAAGAAGAGCAACCAAGAGGTTTTAAAAGAGACAGGAGCCCGAAGACAACTTATCACAGACATCAGAAGCAGACAGTCATAATTTTTCGGCCATGTTATGAGTAGAGGGAAAATAGAACAGGTTGTGACCACTGGAAAGATCTGTGGAAGGAGGGATAGAGGAACACAACGAGAGAAGATGCTTGACAGTCTTGTTGCATGGCATGAAGGTGTGTCGGCACATGAACTGATACATGCTGCAGAAGATCATGGATTATGGAGAGGCATGATCGCCCACGCCAGTCGGCAAGGCACCTGATGATGATGATGATGGAAACTTTGTCTTTGAAATGACAGTCTAAATTTTCCATGGAGCAAGCTGTTTGTTTATTTTCATCATTCAAGATTGTATTGTAATTTTGTAGTCACAGTGGGCATTGAGGAGGATGGGGAACACCATTAAAGCCAAGAAATTGACAGAAAAATGCTGTCAGTTGAATGGAGATCGTTTTACTTATCATCTTTTTGTATGGTGTACTTCTGAATAGCTTTCTCACTTTGTTTTTACTTGTCATCATTTTTATATTGCGTTCCCTCTGTGTAGCTTTCTCTCTTTGTTTTTTTTTTTTATTGTCATCTTTTTTTTATGGGGGGGGGGGGGGGGGGGGGGGGAGAGGGGGGGGGTGTTCCTCTGTGTAGCTTTCTCACTATGTTTTTTACTTGTCATCTTTTTTTTGTACGGGAGTTCCTATATGTAGCTTTCTCACCGTTTTTTTACTTGTCAACTTTTTTGTGTGTATGGTGTACCTCTATGTAGCTTTTTCACTTTGTTTTAGCTATCCAAGGAATTTTAACTCTTTCAGTTCACAAGACAACTGTTACTTTAAATCATTTTAATCTCAAAATTCGTTACTTAAATAACAATGCCATTGCTGCCTGTATTTACCACTTTTGCAATATAAGCAGGGGTTCTTTGAGCCTGAAGTTTTATGGCTGCATGGCTAGTGCATTTGCCACACACTGTGCAGGTTACTTATTTTTGCCCTAAGAGAAAAATCGTAACCTTACTGAGGATAAGAACCTGGGTCTCTGTTTTAACTAAAAAAATGCTTTTATGATTCCAAGAAAGATGCCATAAAGCCAGTCAAATTTTAGGCCAAATGGTACAGATTTTGAAATGCAAGCATGTGAATATTAACACTAAAAGAACACAGTTCAACACAATATTACCAACTCTGTGCTATAAGTGTCAAACATGAATACTGTCTTCAGACGACTTCCATCAGCATCAAAATTCGTTGTGCCATTTATACATCACCTAGGGCTTGCTGTGTATTCCTCTAATGCAGCAGTTTTTAAATTTGTGTCGCTGCGGTACACTTGTCATGCAAAATTTTCTCGCGGCACAGCTAGCTTTAAAGCGGTTGAATACTTAGGAAAAGAAGATAAACATCAGTGCACATTTAATGTTCACTCGTTTTTAATGTGATAAATGCAACTGTTTGGATGCATTTTTCATTACTGCTGGAGCACCCCTGGCATACGCACACAGCACCCAGTTTGAGAACCTCTGCTCTAATGTTTTCTATCATGTGGAGTATTTTAAATGTCATAGATGGAATCTAGCCTGTGTCCTTTAGCAATTCTCATAAGTGTTTGGCTTAGAGACACCCTCATCTCCTCAAATCAGTTGTTTTCTATTTCAGTACCTGCTTGGTGATACATGATCCACTTCTCATAACATCGCTAATATATTCTCTTTGTCTTATAGCTGTTAATACCAACCATTGTCCAAACATTTCTATTAATTCTTTTCATTTCTTGAATTAATTCCATTTAATTTTCATCACTTTCTTTTGGCATGTGTTTTTAAACACATTTAACTTTTGTTCCATGCCTTTAGTGGTTTTCCTACTTTTAATGGCATATGAGTTATAAGTTATGAGTTGGGTTATTTTCACGGTACTCTGGACGTGTCCATAGGTGCTCAGATTCCCCTTCAACATATACACCAGCATCCCGTGGTTGATAGTCCTAGTATATTTCAACTTTCACTGCAGGACACTGATGAAAACGCCAATAGGGGACGGGATGCTCGTGCACCTACTCCGTAGCACGGTCCAGAACCCCTGCAGCACTTAGAATCTCACATTAACCACAAATAATTGGTGAAAAGATACTCTTTATCCTAAAGGCCAAAAAAGCGTCCCGCATTCTTGGTGCCTCTTGGTACAGAATGACAAAATGTTACTTTACAGTACCTTCAGGTCCACTTTCAGACCACAATCTGCCATATATGTCTATAATAACCACTCATTTGGCATGGAAGCAACATTGTCAGCCCGTCATTTTGATTTAATCATTGTAAAATGAATGCTTGTCATGTTATTCATGAGAAAACATCTAAATGTATAGCTTTATCTTGCCATTTTATGTTCAGCATTTATGAAGACAGTCGAGTGGAAATAGTTAACTCATCTGCAACATCAGGCTGCAAAAATTGCTCCTGTAAATTATCAATTTATGTTTTCTTTTGTTTTGTCTAATTTCCTGATAGTATTTTCACCTAAACCCAAGCTGTATCCCTAATAAAATAACACTGTCGTCTCAATATGGGACACAATTTTTCGTTACTTAAAAGCCCCACCCCAGCTGCAGTCGGGGGCCCTAATATAACCTAATGGTTGAACAGGGTTTCTGGGACCTATTTCCGGGTGATTCTCATCCGCATGGTGGTACTTTGTGTCACTGGGTGTTCATCGCTTAGTCGATGTCCTGGTGGGGTTAAATTTCACTCACAGCTGTATCCTATATAGCTATTTATTTAAACTTTTCTTTTGAATAATTTAGAACTAATTTTACAAGCAGTAAAAATGATGGTAATCACGTAGCAAACACCACCATACGTATTTTATTTAAAAATACTTAAAGGTGAAAAACTTTCTTATTTGCACTTGGGTTTATTCCATAGAGCTTAGTCTCTCTCTCTCTCTCTCTCTCTCTCTCTCTCTCTCTCTCTCTCTCTCTCTCTCTCTCTCTCTGCACATCATCTGGCAGTTTACTAGAAGTGTCTCAGAAAGCACAAACTCCAAAGCTCAAGCAACAGTTCAAAATCTAAATTCAAAAATTATTTAATTAAATAATAAAAATTGAAATAAAACTTGCACCTGTGAACCAAATGCCAGTTAAAAACTGAGCCTACGACCATCAGACCATAGAATAAACAGTAAAAGTGAAGATGAGAGGATCGATTTTATTGTAACTGGGTTTTAGCCCATATGGCTTAGTCTCTCTCCACAGAACTGCTAGCTGCCTGCCGAGAGCGTCACACAGAGCATGACCTCCGTAGATCTGGCGAGGATTCCCAGGGATCTCTGTAAAAACTGCACTTAACCGAACAGCGCCACTGTGAAATGAACCCACGACTTTCAGAGGGCGAGGCAAATTACTTGACCACTTCACCATGTAGACCTCCATAAATGATACAGGTATTGAGGGAGGTTGATGGGAACCAACATGCCATGGACCATGTTGCGTGGAGGGGGGAAAATCAGGAAAGGAAGAAATGAGAATAAAAGAAAAAAACAATGAATTGCAGAAAAGTTGAGAGGTAAACGTCTGTGAAGAAGTACATTAAATACATGTGATGGTAACAACAGTTCCAAAATTCCATGCTTTAAACCCCGTTTGCACAGCTGTTTTCTACTATGGATAATTGTGAATTATGTACGGAAACCCAAAATGGTCAAATTTTACGATTTCAACTTGGTCCCTCCCCTTAATTCAAAACCTATTTTAACAAGGGCAGTCACACTCGCCGTCACAATGGGCTGTGAGTCCCATGCCTCCCCATAGCAAAATATAAACCAACGCCTATAAAAACAGAAAGGTGCAAACAGAGCAAGTAATGATATGCAAAAGAGTATTGATATATTTACAGCCAGAGTGCAGCTGA
This sequence comes from Candidula unifasciata, assembly GCA_905116865.2. NCBI lineage: Eukaryota > Metazoa > Mollusca > Gastropoda > Stylommatophora > Geomitridae > Candidula > Candidula unifasciata. The sequence goes on from CAJHNH020000391.1 coordinate 121,164, forward strand.
AGTGATAAGTATCTATACCTTGTATTGCAGCAGAAGTAAGAATATATTTGAATATATTCAATGTGCTAGGGTAACAGACAGTTGAGTCTCTTCGCATACTTCTATCTCGTGTCTTTTTCTGCCCTTTTAACCCCCAGTTGAGCATAGGTTCTCAACCAGCTCATGCCATGTTCTAACCTTCGCTATCGCAGGCAGCTCTTCCCCTGTCTTCCCTAACTTTTTAACCTCACTCTCCAGCTCCCTTCTTCATGTGTTTTTGGTCTTCCTTTATTCCTATGCTCCTGTGGGTTACAGTGCAAAGACATTCTAGTTATTCTACTATCAGGTTTTCTCAACATATGTCCTATCCAACACCAGCATCTTTTCTTCAACTCTTAGTCCGCTTGAACTTGTTTAGTTTTCTCCAAAAGCTCTACATTAGTGGTTCTATCATACCACTTAATATCTCGTGTACTTTCAGCCATTTCTGACACATATGATCTCCATATCATGATGTCAAACTGTCCAGCAGCTTCTCTCTCGGCCTCCCTCTGCTTCTCTTGCCCACAAACTTGCCCATGGTCATGATGTACTCCAGTTTTTTCCTTCTCACGATGTGATCACAGAATACATACTGCCTCCTTCTGATGCAGGTAAACAACTCTCAACATCTGTGTTGCTTTCAAGACATCTTCATTACACCTTTTATATGTCCATGGTATTCTCATAATTTGTCTGCAGCTTCCATATACATTTTTACTAATTTTCTGGCCGTCCTTGAGTCTCTTCCTTCCATCCCCGTGTGGTTTCCCGGGCTCCATTGTGGGGAAAAAAGAATAGACCTGCCCAAAATCATGTTGTAAGATTCGGCTAATTGGGAGTTTCCTTCGAAGTCAGAGTACATCTACTTGAGAGGCAAGGAACCAACAGTCTGCATGCAAATGAGTCAGACCTGTGAAACGGATGTATATGCAACACTCAGTTTCTGGAACAGATCTAGAGTCCAGAAGTGGATGAACAACCAGAATTTACTGTCGGAGTAAGAAAACGCGAAGAAGAAAAACTTTGGTTCATCGGGAGTAAACTCATACGAACAAATAAATACTCACAGAGATGTATATGTGCAGCTTATCTCACTGCTCTTCCATTCTATATTCGGTCTGGAGGTGTCCATGGTGAAGTGGTCAAGCCATTTGCTTTATGCACTAAAGGTCATGGGTTCATTTCACGGCTGTGCTGTTCAATTCACAAGTGGGGACCATTGTTGGAGCTATGAAGTTTATGCTCTGTGTGGCAGTTTCGACAGATGGCTAGCCATTCTGCGGAGTTAGACCGAGCCGTATTGGATAAAACGTGGTGTAATAAAGTCAGTCGTCTTGACTTTAACCTTTAACCTTTTTTTTAATGTTCAGTCTATGGCAGTGTTTCCCAAACTTTTCTTAGTTGCGGCTCTTTTTTTTCAATTAAAATGTGTCCATGGCGCCATAACCTTAGTAAAAGTATGATTATTTGTATGTAAAAGATGGGGGGGGGGGGGGGGGAGCGGGGGGGACTTGTGTATCTTTGAATATTTGGCTGCGCCAGTGTGAAAAGTTTGTGGCACCCTGGGGCACCGTGGGGCACAGTTTGGGAATCACTGGTCTATGGCATATGAAGCCAACTGTATTCTTATCCTTATCTTTTTTCCTTTAGCCTCAGCCTCTACATCTGGTTATGTGAGCCATTTTAAGTTTTTTAGTTTCTTCAGCTAATATTTTTGTTTAAACCACTTCAGCATTATGTTAACTGTTTTATTTTATTTGTAGCCATGTACTAGTGTATTTGTTCCTGAAATAACTTTATTTAAAGAAGATTTAGCTGATTTTGTTAATCTTGTTTTGAATTCTTGGAGTTCTTATTTATGGTCTTACTATAAAATCAACAATAGAAAGTTGTGGATTGCACAAACGTAGACCTTCAGTTGGTGTAATATTACACCCAGAAACAGACTTCTGCATGTGTCTGAATATCTGTTGATATTTATGGTAGATATGATAGTATTCAGCTGCTGAGATTAGAGGACAGAGCAAAAATGGTCAGACTAATGTGCTAGGATATCAATACGGACCACAAGTAACAACTGATTATTTAGCTTCTAGCATTAAGGAATAAATTAAAACATTGTCATTAATTTTTCTGTAAAAGTAACAAGAAATTTGTTTCTATATTTTCCCTAAAACGGGTAGTTGGCAAACTTCAAATTAGTTGACACTTATCTTCTTCTTCTTTGCGTCCACCAGCTGTACACTCTGGCGGAAAGTTCTGGTTGCTTGTCCATTACTGAACTGCAGTCCTGCTCCAGAACCTGAGTGTTGCGTGTGCATCAATTTTACAGATCTCATTCTCTTGAATACAGACTGTTGGTTCCTTGCCTCTCCAGCAGATGCACTCTGACTTCAAAGGAAGCTCCCCAATTAGTTGACTCTTACAACATGCTTTTGGGGAGGCAGTGGGTCTATTCTTGTTTTCCCCACAATGGGGCCCTGGAACCCACACTGGGGTGAGTTGACACTTATTATATGCTCGTTAGGGGGCAGTGGAGTATAATACCCCATCACCCTTTTTTTTTCCCTGATTGGGTGTGGCATTTACAAGGTATTGAAGTAGAATAAAGTAGACTCACTCGACAACAAAAACATTTATTTTCCTTGTGTACTTTTTTTTAATTATTCATGTCATTCCTTTGCTTTTGCAGCTACAGAAGTATTTTTTTAATCGAATTCTTTTCTTCAGCAACGTCTAGAATGTATTGCTCTTTCTCTATTTCTTTATGAAGAATTCGGTTTGTTCTTGTTTGAACAACTACTGCTGTTTTCACAAGTTATTAATACAATTACTGTGAGCTCCACATTGTAATAACTATTACTGTATGCTCCACGCTGTTTGAACATCCATTACTGTATGCTCCATGCTGTATGAAAACATACAAAGCTGTATGGTCCATACTGTATGAAAACATACAAAGTTGTATGGTCCATACTGTATGAAAACATACAAAGCTGTATGCTCCATGCTGTATGAAAACATACAAAGCTGTATGGTCCATTCAGTATGAAAACATACAAAGTTGTATGGTCCATACTGTATGAAAATATACAAAGGTGTATGGTCCACATTCTAAGAATCATTACTGAATGCTCCACATTCTAAGAATCATTACTGAATGCTCCACATTCTAAGAATCATTACTGAATGCTTCACACTGTATGAACATAGCTTAATGCACACTCCACTGTATGAACATCCAACACTATGCCGCACACATTGTGAACATCCATTTCTGTATGCTCCACTGTACAAACATCGATAGCTGTGTATTCCACACAGTGTGAACATCCATCATGTATGCTCCACAATATGATTTCCATTACTGTATGCTCCACTCTGTATGATCATCCATTACTGAATGCTCCCCTGTATGAATATCCATTACTGTATGCCTCACACAGTATGATCATCCATAACTGTAAGCTCCACGTGATTTGAGCAACCATTACATATGCGCCACACAGTATGAATATCCATTATGTATGATCCACACTGTATGAACATAATTACTGTATGCTATACACTGTATGAATATCCATGAATATCCAATTACTCTATGCCTCACACTGTTTGAACATCCATTACCATATGCCCCACACTGTTTGAATATTCATTACCATATGCTCCAAACTGTTTTTAACACTGCTCACTGTACACTTCAGTGTGTGAACATCTATTACTATATGCTCCACACTGTATGTACATGCATAACTGCATGTTCCATACACTGTTAACATCCATTACGTATGCTCCAGAATATGAGTATCCATTACTATATGCTCCAATGGTATGAACATTCATAACTGTGTGATCCATACATTCATTAATGCTCCACACATTCATTACTGTTTGCTCCACTGTATGAACATATATATTACCATAAGTTCCACACTGCATGAACAGTCATTACTATATGTTCCACACTGAAAATATTCATTACTACAGGCTCCACACTGTGTGAACATCCATTACTGAACACTCCACTGTATGAAAACCCATTACTGAATGCTCCAGACTGTGTGGACATCCATTACTGTACACTCCACTGTATGAAAACCCATTACTGTTTGCTCCAGACTGTGTGAACATCCATTACTGTACACTCCACTGTATGAAAACCCATTACTGTATGCTCCAGAATGTGTGAACATCCATTACTGTACACCCCACTGTATGAAAACCCATTACTGTATGCTCCAGACTGTGTGAAAATCCACTACTGTACACTCCACTGTATGAAAACCCATTACTTTATGCTCCAGACTGTATGAACATCCATTACTGTACACTCCACTGAATTAGAACCCAATACTGTTTGCTCCACACTGTATGAACATCCACTACTGTACACTCCACTGTATGAAAACCCATTACTGTTTGCTCCACACTGTATGAACATCCATTACTGTACACTCCACTGTATGAAAACCCATTACTGTATGCTCCACACTGTGTGAACATTCATTACTGTACACTCCACTGTATGAAAACCCATTACTGTATGCTCCACACTGTATGACCAACCCTTCACGGTGTTTCAAAGCCTGGTTATTGTGATCCCTCGGACTGACTACCATCATGTACACAATTATTTTAAAAAGAAAACTTAAAGGTAACTGTGACTTCTTTGGAAGAAAATTAAGACCGATACCAGATTTATACTGTAAATATATAACAGCGACAACCAACTCACCTCTATGTACCTTTTCCACATTTTTAATTGAAATTTTCTAGCAATTGTACTTTTTATAATGCTGCTATTTCATTATTGATATATTGATGCATTCAGTAAGAGGTTTTCACCATCTTTATTATTATTGTTGTGGTGGTTGATTTTCAGATTATGTAACTGAATAAACATTGTCATTATCAAACTATTTTTAAACCAGCAAGAAGATTTCCGTAAATACATTAACTGAACAAAAACAATTGAGATGAACAAAGATGGAAGGAAAAGGCTTGCAAAAAAACAATCAGATGTTTTGACCAACGTCTTTATCAAGCACCACAATAAGAAGAAGAAGAACCCTAGATATGACCCCCACACAGAGGAGTCACGTGAATGATTACAATGGAATGTTAAATATAGGAATGGAAAGGGATGTGAAATAAAACTTTAAAGAACTAAGTAATAATAAAACTAAAGCTAATAATAGTAGTAGTAATAATAATAATAATAATAGGAAAATAATAATAGAAAAATAATAATAGAAGATCAAATATAATCTTCTTCTTCACATACACCAGCTGTAAACCTCAGTTGTTCAACCATTTCTGGACTTTAATCTTGTTTCAGTACCTGAATGTTGCATGCACATCTGTTTTACAGATCTGACTTATTTGTATGCAGACTGTTGGCTCCTTGAATCTGAGGAAGATACACTCTGACTTCAAAGAAAGCCTCCGATTAATCAAATTCTTATGACACACGTGTTGGGCTAGAGTCTAGTAGCTCTGTAACTTTCAGCTTGATTTACTACTGAATTACATTTGTGTCCCATTTAAAAAAAAAAAAAATGTATATATTTTGAGCAAAATAGTTAGTGTTCTAGCTTATTATTACAGTGGTCCTAATACAATTTGTTTTCCCAAATTGTAAGTTCTCATTTTTATAAAGCTTAGTTTGCAGCTCTAGAGGCATTACATAAAGCTAAAGTTAAACAGTTAAAGTAGAGAAGATCAACTTCATTGCATCAAGTTTAATCATGTTTGACTTAGTCTCTCTCAGCAGATGGCTAGCCATCTAATAATGAAAAAGTGTTGTTTTATCCTGTATGTCTCATCAGCAGATGGCTAGCCACCTAGTAATGAAAAAGTGTCAAGTTTTATCCTGTATGACTCAGTCTCTCTCAGAAGATAGCTAGCCACCTAGAAATGAAAAAAAGTATTTAGTTTTATCCTGTATGTCTCAGTCTCTCTCAGAAGATAGCTAGCCATCCAGTAATGAAAAAGTGTTGTTTTATCCTGTATGTCTCAGTCTCTCTCAGAAGATAGCTAGCCACCTAGTAATGAAAAAATGTTGTTTTATCCTGTATGACTCAGTCTCTCTCAGAAGATAGCTAGCCACCTAGAAATGAAAAAAAGTATTTAGTTTTATCCTGTATGTCTCAGTCTCTCTCAGAAGATAGCTAGCCACCTAGTAATGAAAAAAAGTATTTAGTTTTATCCTGTATGACTCAGTCTCTCTCAGAAGATAGCTAGCCACCTAGTAATGAAAAAATGTTGTTTTATCCTGTATGACTCAGTCTCTCTCAGAAGATAGCTAGCCACCTAGAAATGAAAAAAAGTATTTAGTTTTATCCTGTATGTCTCAGTCTCTCTCAGAAGATAGCTAGCCATCCAGTAATGAAAAAGTGTTGTTTTATCCTGTATGTCTCAGTCTCTCTCAGAAGATAGCTAGCCACCTAGTAATGAAAAAATGTTGTTTTATCCTGTATGACTCAGTCTCTCTCAGAAGATAGCTAGCCATCCAGTAATGAAAAAATGTTGTTTTATCCTGTATGACTCAGTCTCTCTCAGAAGATAGCTAGTAATGAAAAAATGTTGTTTTATCCTGTATGTCTCAGTCTCTCTCAGAAGATAGCTAGCCACCTAGTAATGAAAAAATGTTGTTTTATCCTGTATGACTCAGTCTCTCTCAGAAGATAGCTAGCCATCCAGTAATGAAAAAGTGTTGTTTTATCCTGTATGTCTCAGTCTCTCTCAGAAGATAGCTAGCCACCTAGTAATGAAAAAAGTATTTAGTTTTATCCTGTATGACTCATCAGCAGATGGCTGGCCACCAAGTAATGAAAAAAGTATCTAGTTTTATCCTGTACGACGCAGTCTCTCTCAGCAGATAGCTAGCAACCTAGTAATAAAAAAAGTATCTAGTTTTATCCTGTACGACTTAGTCTCTCTCAGAAGATAGCTAGCCACCCAGTAATAAAAAAAAGTAACTAGTTTTATCCTGTATGACGCAGTCTCTCTCAGCAGATAGCTAGCAACCTAGTAATAAAAAAAGTATCTAGTTTTATCCTGTATGACTCAGTCTCTCTCAGCTGATGGCTAGCCACCTAGTAATAACAAAATAGCTAAAGTACCTTTTTTATGCCATTGGTGCATCAGGTATATCATATTTGATTGGTGATGGGAGATGTTTTTAGCAGTACGCTGGCTACAACCTAGGACATTACCTGGTAAAAGTGATCATGCCATTTGCCTCTCATTCTGAAGGTTGTGGGTTTGTTTCATGGCTGTGTTATTTGGTTCCCAAGTGCCATTTTTATAGAGACCCCTGGAAATCATCACCGGAGCTATGGCGTTTGTGCTTTGTGCAGGCAGTAAGTCATTCTGTGGAGAGAGACTAAGCCTGGTACAGTGAAGTCAATCCTTTGGACTGTAACCTTTTCATTTTAGGTTGACTAAAGTCAGTTTTGAAAAGAAAAAAAAAAGAAAAAAACAATACAGATTTGAAGTTATCGACACTTGGGCTCACAGGCGAGCATCTGGCCACTGTGCTACTGTGGCTCCAGAAAGAATGAGTATTCAGATGGAATCAAACCGGAGCTAACTCTAGAAATTCCCTTCAGCCATACAACAGTTCTGTTTAGGGCACCTACAGGGTTATGAAGTAGCCTGTTGTCCAGTGTGGGTGGACAAAGCAAAGGTTACTTTCTGACTTGATTTAGGTAGTGTGATCCTCTTTTTCTTCTGTGTTCACTCTTAAAAAGCGGTTAACGCATTGTGGTTGACAGCTAGAGTGCAGTATCTGCACCTTTCAGCCCAATACATCCAATTATTTCAGTAAACTCCTCATGAGCCGCTTTTCACTACATACATGTTAGATGGCAGTGAGGTCTATTTCCCCCCCCCTCCTCCTCCCCTGCTAAAAGGGCCCTAAAACTCAAATGGGGAGGTTAGAGCGATATGAAGGGAATTGTTTCTTGCATATACTTTCAGAGTTTAAATTCTGTTAACTCTTTGAGTCCTAGAGGGTTTAGCATCACAGGCCCAGGGGGTAGTAAAGAAAGTAATAAAATCTGCACATCATGCGTTCATTGGGCTTCTAGGTAGGAACCTATGAACGTATGATGCGTTCTTTAGGACTCAAAGAGTTATATTGCAAATACTGTTGTTTTAACATGGGAGTTTATTTTAGTGTAATAATAAAACCAGAAAATGAAATACCTGCGGTCTTGTTTAGCTATTTTGTGTGTTATCTTGCAAATGCATTTTGTACAATTTGAACAATAAAATGACAAATGTAGCTTTGCCCTGCATAGTTTTTTCTCTAATGTCATAAATTTCGTTCGTTTTTAATTTTTTGCTTGTCTGTGGAGAGGCTGAACTAAAAGGTGTTTGTAAAGTCTCACTCTGTATATAGAACAAAAATAAATAGTAAAGTACATAAAGTCATTAACAAATATTCTACAGTCAATCGTGAAGCAATATGCAGATAATGGTTGATGTCTGCTGGAGTAATTCTTTTGAACTCAAAATGGAATAAAGGATTTTTTGGGGATGAACAAATCGCATCTTATGAAGAATTTGGCCTGCTCATTCTCCAGATCTAACTCTATTAAATAGTTATTCTATGGGGTTTCTTGAAAAGAAGTTTTACTAAAGAAATGCATAGACAATCGAGGAGCTTAAAGAAGCAATCAGAATTATCATTCACGAAGAAAAAACAACAGACACTTTGCAGAAGGTATTTGACAGTATGAAGAGACATACATAAGCACACCTATTATAATGAATATTTCATCAGTATTTTCCATTTTCTGCAAACAGTCTTTGACAATAGCAGTGACTATTGTAACTAATTTGAATACCCTTTTAACATATTTTTTGATGACATCGTATACTTTGTTTTTCAAAATTTCTTCAGCATACAAAGAAGGCAAACTTAAGCATAATGTGTCCATTCAACAGTTTCTATCTTCTTCCATATCTTTTTTTACAGCTTTACCTACAAGTCCTATTTTCTTAGTCTTTTCTTCTTCTGTAGTGTCTTTCCGGGATAGCTAACTGAAGATTAATCTTCTTATTTTTCTGCTTTCATCTAGGGACACAGAGACATAATTGTGTTGTTCTTGTTTACAGCATGGCTGCAATATGTGTCATTCAGCAGTTACATCCAGCTTTCCATGCAGCTGTTGCCAGGATTAGTCTTCCCAGACTAAAGGTTCAACACCACATTTTACATGTCGCAAGTGCAACAGAGTTTGTGCACTGCACTGAGATTATTCAGATTCAGGCTTGAGTTAGAAGTGGAACGGAGCACTGATGGGTTACATTCGTGTGTCATGATGTTGATCCATTGAATAAAAAGAAACATAAACATTTTACATGTCCGTCCAACAGAAACAAAATCCATATACTCTTAAAAGAATGGTCATATTGAGGCTCCCTTTTGCCAAACTAAGTATTACTTTGATATACCTTGCTATCCTTAATGGGTGAGATGAAATAACTAAAGAATCTTCACCTTATTCTTGTTCAACTGTTGTAGTCAACTCTCCTTGTATCAGAGATTTTTTTCTTCTTTTTAAATATAAAAAAAAAGGTGCCCGTACTCAACACAGCGTCTAATATAAAGTGATGGTACGCACACAAAAGTCAAGGCTGGGTCGACCTGAGAGCCAAGGTCATTTTTGAAAAAGTCCGGCTCCGCCAGAGAGCGAGCCCACTACCTTGATCCGCAGCGAGTGTCTAGCCGCTCTGCCACGGCAACTCCCTGTCTACTACAGTAGTACTGGAAAAAATGCTTAAAAGATGTACCGGCACTGTGTGCCATCAGAAAACAATACTCTGCCTAGTACTATAGTTGCTTCAGTTTTACACTGTGCAGTAGCCAGTTTTACTGAGAAAAAAAAAAGGTAAGTAAAAGATGCTTTCTTTGCCAGTGGTACAACAGGCATATGAGAAGACTCACATTTTTGAAGGCTGATTGGCACAGTCATTTTAAATTGTTTGTATAAAATCAATTCCTTTATTCTTCTGCACTGTCTGCAATTGGTGTACACCTCAACAGAAATTACTCACTTAATCTGATACTATTTAATATATCCTTTTAATTTATACATTAAAATACTAATTCAATGGCGGTGAGTAGCCGTTCTGGAAGATATTCAACACTGAGGGGGAAACAGGAGGAATTTTAATCAGGTTGCCACTGGTTCTATTAACATGTCAACTCTTCGATGGTTACTGAAGAGGGGGACAGAGCACATGTGGGACTATCCTGAGTGCAGTGATGTAAATTCTTGATTCATTCATTAGTCATATATTCTTTTACTGTCCGCTCACAACCGGAGCGATAAACCAGGCTGACATTCTAAATATTATATGAGAAATATGACAATTGAGCTAATCAAGTGATGACTGTGAATCTGCAGACATGACCAAACTGCAAAAAACAGCAAGTCAAAAGGGGTGAGGACAGACAGGAGCACTAACAGAGAGCTAAAGAAGAAGAACAAACCAACACATAATTGGTCGTCAGCCACTACACGATGGGAGATGAGTTATGAGTTGGATTATCTTCACAGCACTTTGACACGTCCGTAGGTGCTCAAATTCCCCTTTCAACATATACACCAGCCTCCCACGGTTAATAGTGCCAATTCTATGCTGGTTAACAAGACTTCTTGTATGTCCAGTGCACCTCTCATGCTTGCCTGTGCCGATCTTTACTTCCAATTCTCATATTCCTATCAGTGATGTGGATATGGTGCTCCCAAAATCCTTGGATCATCCTATCTCTCTAAGGGTGTTAACAATGTCGGCGTGATCTGCAGGATGGCAACGTGCCACTCAAGGTAGAAGCTGCCACTTTGGGAGATAAACTGAGGAGGGAATCAGAAACCATTGGGCTGAGTGGTCAGTCTGATGTGCAATGAGGATGGTCTGTCAACTAAATTTTAAGGTTTCACTTGGGTTTTCGTAGTTGTTGATGTTGCTCATTCTATGTCTGTGATAATAATTACATCATATTTATACTGTACTGAAAACTAAAATCCTCATTTGGGTTCTGGTGCCTCATCTGGGGGGGGGTGGGATGAATAGACCCAAACTCCCACCCCCTTTCCCTTAACAAGCATGTCGTACAAGGTGACTTATTAAGGACGTCTCCTTTGAAGTCAGAGTGCATCTGCCTAAAAGGCAAGAGACCAACGGTCTACATACAAATAAGCCAGATCTGTGCAATGGATAGGCATGCAAAAATCAAGCTCTAAAACAGAACCAAAGTCAAAGAGTGGATGAACAACCAGAACTTTCCCCTAGAGTTTACACCGGTGAATGCTAAGAAGAAGAAAATTAAAAGACAGAAGAATTATGGGCATGATTAAATACAACTTTTAGGAAGGAAGAGGAAAAGGAAACCAAATGCATTTACTGATACAACTTTTAGGAAGGAAGAGAAAAAAGAAACAAATCCAAATGCATTTACTGATACAACTTTTAGGAAGGAAGAGAAAAAAGAAACAAATCCAAATGCATTTACTGATACAACTTTTAGGAAGGAAGAGAAAAAAGAAACAAATCCAAATGCAGTTTTGTTGATAACAAATTCTGTTTATTAGATGTGTAAATATTTTAGTTTGTTGCACAGACAGGTTTTATTTTTAAATTTTGAACAATTTTTCTGTAAATATGCCGACTCCAAACATGTTAAAGAATAATATGTTAATAAACAGAACATTCTTTACAGATCAACTCCCAAAATATGTTACACTGAAATATATAAAATGTTTACAAATGCTATCAATTTAACATTTTTAAGTATACAACAAACACTTAGTAAGAGGCTTATGCTGATAACATTTTTAAAATCCGAAAAAAAAATATAATTTTAAACAGGTTGCATAGAGAAATAAAATAGAAACAATAATAATATGATAAAACAGAAGCAACAACTTGAAAAGACATCAACAAAATTATGTGTACCTTGGCGTTAGAACAACACAGATAATACTACTACAATCTTTTTTACAAGAGTTTGGTGGTAAAGTAAATATACATCTTATTATTAAGCATTCTCAGCCTCTGAGGTTCACTGCTGTAGATATCTAAGCCTCTGTAAAGTAAATATCCTTCTCTAAAGCTTGTCACAAATATTTCACATATTGACGGTCTTTGAATTGTGGCCAACAATTATTTCAGACTGGGTATTGATCATAGGAAAATGTATGGATATTGTAAAAGTTTTGTGTAATTAAATTTTTTTTTTAGCCTTGTCTTGTCTTGTCCACAATTGCCTCATAGCATAGTGGGGAGTCGCAGTTTTCTATCCTGGGCCAGGTGTGTTGCACGTGTTGTTGTTAGTCCGTGTTGCCTCAGGATCTCTGATATATTGTCTATCCATCGTACTCTCGGTCTGCCTCTTGCTCAGGGGCAGTAGTGCTGTTCGTTGTATGCTCGTAGAGGCAGTTGGTCGGTTTGCATTCGCATCAAGTGGCCAAACCACTCTATTTGTTGCTTCTTTATGTATTGCAGGCATGGTGTGGTTCCTACAATTGCTCTAATGTTCTCGTTTCGAACTCTGTCTCTCCTTGTGACATTGGCAGCCTTACGTAAGCATCTCATTTCGCACGTCGTGATCTTTTTTTTTTAGCTCTGAGCAAATAATTTCTTAAAGTCACCATCACATGATTTCTACTCATATCTGACTATGTGGCAGGTTTTGTTATAGTTTAAGAAAAAGGAATTACTGTCTGTTATTTTGTTATTTGCATAAATATAAGGACATGTCTATGATTATTTCTGGCTAGTAATGGCTATCTGAATACACTTGATAAGGGCTACTGAACATCTGTATTGGTTTAAGCTTACAACAGCTTCAACAATTTGTACTCTGAGTTTTTAGCAGTCTTTGCTAAGTTAACTTTCAACAGCTTCAACAATTTTTACTCTGTAAGTTTTTAGCAATCTTTGCTGAATTAAGTTCATTTTGATGGATCTTGTAAACTGTTTCCTCTTGCACATGATAATCTGATCATGGCAGATGCTTCTCACCATCATCACCATGTGTCCTGCTGATACACATAGGTGGACATGTTTGGCCATATCACATGATCACCAGAATTACAGATCAAGCCAGTATTCTTGTCTCATCCTATCCAGGTATTTAGCTCTTTATTCGCGTTATCCTTGTTTCTCCTTCCTCAAATTCAACCAATATAACAAGCATGGTTTTATTTTATTTTGAATCAGGAAACAGATAGAGGTTTATATTATAATAATTAATTTTGAAAGGGACTAGAAAATAAAGTAATATAAAATGCATTTAATGTTCTTACTCTTACCTGAATAAACATTTCATTTCAGCAGATGCTGTAGGCAACAATTTACCTTTTTTTCTTACTGTATTATTGGATTGGTTTTTTCTTCTGTGTATGTTGTAGCAGTAGCAATTTGTACCCAAGTACTCGTAGGTTTCTGCTTGTTGATTTTGATATTATCTATTTGCATGAAGCCAGGTTTTTTTTCCTTCCCTATCTTGTTATTACCATGTATTCATTCTGTCTTGATTGTAACTAGTCTCATTTTGATTTTTATCCCCTTCTTTTAAGTGAGTAAAATTTTTCTCTTTTGGATGGGGGGGGGGGGGGGGGGGGGGGATTCTATTATAAAATTAAGTTACACTTAAAATTTTTATAAAAAATAACTCATTTTTTATAAAAATACAATTATTTCAACATACTGATCATACTGGAATGTATATATCAATATTAATCTTGAACAACATACATGCTTGTTTTAAAATTTACTGAAACTAAACTGACTTCAAAATCTCAGTAAAAACTGTCAGTTCAGGACTGTTTTGTACAAACTGTATGCAGACTAAAATGTCTGTAAAAGTTAACAAGTTATGCCTGTAACAAGGGCTGTCAGATAGGAAAATAAATATGTTACTTTATAACCCTAGGACAAGTGCTCTGTAATATGTGCTGTTAAATAGGAAAATACAAATTTATTTAGTTTTGTTTTATAAAACAATGACAAAGTGCTTAGTATAAAGTGCTGCTAGACAGAAAAATTAAACATCTGTTTCACAGTTTTTTAATATGACTATGACCAAAATGTTTTAAACAGCTAATACTTTAAAAAAAAAAGGGGGGGGGGGGGGGGGAGAGATGTTATTTGATGTTTTGTTTTTTAAATAAAACTATAGCAAAGTTATTCACAAGTTCTACTACAAAGGAAAATTTGTATTTATTGTTGCATGTTTTATTTTTTTTTTAAACTATGAAAAAATGCTCTATTTAAAAACAAAATTAAAAAAAAAAACCACTGAAAGAAAAGGTATTGCTGGGGGGGAAAAAAGTATTACGGGGGGGGGGGGGGGGGGCGGGGAGACAAATATTACATTATTTAGAATATTTACAATATTTAAAATATGGTTGAAAATGAAACTATGGTTACAGGATTTGCCAACAGGATTTTTAAAGAAATTAGGGTTAAAACAGCGTGGCCTAGAAGCTAAGCAGTGTTCAGGTTTAGAATTCTCAATTCGCCTTATAAAAAAAAAATCAAATTTTCTTTAACAGTAATCAGAAATAAAACCCCTCCAGCTAAAATCTTGTCACGATTATAAATGGAATTGCATCTATGCTCCATTTAAAAATAAAAACTGCATGTTGTAAAAAAAAAAGGGACTAATTCATAGTTTGCTGGAATTGAATGTATTAGACTGAAAATGGGCAAAAAGGTCAAGATATTGCAGCCTAGCTGTAAATCACAATATAGTGTGCCACTCACCATTTTAAGGATGAACACAGAAAAAATAAAACAGTCTTTCTGGCTGTTTAAAGAGCTAACAAATATTTATGGATTTTGTGTGTGTGTGTGTGATTATAAGTGTAGTTTAAGTAGGTGTTGATTTAGACATTTTTAGACAAAACATCTATGTTTGCCTAAAATGCTTAATTATTTCCCAAATTTTATCAGAACTGTTAATTCTACCATTTATGTTTCCAAAAATTTCTGTAATTTTCAACTGAGTAAATCTCAGATTTGCAAATACTGAACCATGGTGTAACACATAAAGGTATATTTACTTGCAAAGACAACAAAACTGTATAAGCAAAAGTTAAATACACAACTACAAAATTATGTCCATATGACATTGCAGTTTTCAATATAAAAAATGTTTTTATGAACATTTGCTGAAAGTAGTTTCTAAAAAAAAAACATTAATCGATTTTTTCTTATTTGCATGCACATAAATGCCCCCCCCCCCCCCCCCCCCCCCTCAAACCAAACAAATTAATACTACATTATCAGTAGTAAAATTTTTAGTTTTGTGTGTATTTGGTTAGATCTTCACAATGAAACATATGGACATCTGTAACAAAGTTAACAACAGCCATTACAAGATAAAGAAACTCAGTATCTCTGTACTTTAGCTGTATGATTTCACACGTAGACAACCTTAATTTCCGTTGTTATTTCTGCAAATCAAACAAACAAAACATATTTACCATCCCTAGAAACAATCAGAGAGTAAAGTCAAGGACCTTTTCATGCCACCTGTGCATTGGATATACAATTCTAGACTAATATTTTAAGTATGAACTGGCACTCAATAGATGATGTGGTCAAAATAATACCAGCCAATTTTTACTTTTCCGGACATTACCTATGTAAGCTGTGGATTTCATGTGGAATGCCTTCCATCTAAGCCCAGGGTGGTTTGTACTGTGAAAGGCATCAGAAGATCGTTGCTGGCCAGTTACCACAGAACTAACGGTGCTTTATGCAGAAATATGTGTGCAACTGTGCAAGTTTGTTCTGAGAGCTGCTTCGACTGCAGATCTAGTGGTGCAGGCACCAATGGCACTGCCTTATGCATTTATTATGTATGCATGCTATGGATTTTGCCAGAACTGCCAAGCCTCAGATGTGATACCACAACATCTAGCGTGAGAATGCAGGTAATGGCAGTCATAGCAGCTTTCCACTGTCTTGAGGACCAGCTGAACAGACATGTCATGACTGTAACAGACTCATAAAGCATGCTAAGTTGAGTTGATTTGAGTCAAGAACTGACATCAGAGCACTCTAGGCATTCCCATGTGCACTCCCTCCTCATCTTCAGCAGCTAGCGCAGAGTTCCAATACTGATGGTACAGGTCACAATCTAATTAAATGTGCATCTTGCCTCTCCTCCGAGTGTATTGAGCCGGCCAGACCCTCTGCTGATTTGGGCGGACATTCTACACTCAGAGAAAAGTCAAGATGGATATCTAACTCTTTCAGGCCAGAGCAATGCTGTGTGCGTGTTAACTAAGAAGGTTCGATTTGATCAAACCACAAGGTCTGAATCGATGGTGTGTCCCGTACATATTGATTGGCATATTACCTCAATTTTGTTTTAAATGCTCAGAACCACCATTAAAATATTCAGGAAAGGTTACTCTAATGTTTTTACTTTGTTTACAGGTATTTGTTATAAATTTAGGCACAAATGTATCCGCTTTAAAGCTGGCATAATTTGCAGACAGTGAATTACCCTATTTTGTCTGTCACTGGTCATGGACACCAATGTTCAGAACGCAAACACAGGCCACAAAATGCACCTTTCTGTGGCTGAAGCTCTGAAACTGTTTCAGTCAAATGTTTTTAATTCTGATAATGATAATAAAAACCTGAATTTGTCAGAAAATGATTCAGGTGGTAAATTTACACCAGCGGCAGCTGGGAGGTCAGCTGATAGGGAATCTAGTAGTTCTGAGCAGCTAAACCTAGGAGGACCTATTTCATTTGCGAATGATTTGATAGTCACCTTATTTGCATCTAAAGGACTTTCAAACACAGGACCCTGACAACCATACTATAGCTAAGCTGCACTAAAATCATTGCAACAACAAAGTAAATATTTTTTGTACAGAATGGTCCATTTTTCTGCTATGTTTTCTTTGAAATTTTGTTCAGCACTCTAAGAGAAACTAGAGCCTTTGAGTGAACCAAAGAAAAAAAAACTAACCCAAAAACTAAGCATAAATTTTGAATTTGTCAGGAAAATGAAAAAATTCAAAGTGTTATTCTCAAATTTGGATATTCACTGCTCTTGTGGTTGCAAAACCATGGTAAGTGAAGAATTTGTTAGTAACATTTTGACTTGTAAACATAAGTAAGTAAAAAAGTAAGTAAAGATTCCTTTTCACGCCTTTAGGCGCATCGGGTATATGGGAAGAGAGCCCATATTTCTTCAGACCATCAGCACTAGGTGGGTATTGTGGTCAGCATTACGCCGGCGATCTCTACTTCCCCAGGACAGCCATCCTGGTACCTATTTTAGGCTGGGTCGACCTGCGACGCTCCATACCACGATAAAAATCAACGCAGCCAGCAGTGGGTTTCCATCACAGCACATTGGAATTACGAGTGGGGCTCTCAACGCCTCAGACGCCGCTACTTGTAAAGATAATACCTGCTGAATCCTTTCTTTTTCCTCTACTAAACATAACAACATTAAACAAAAACAAATTCATCAGATTCAAAATTTACATTCATTCCTCCTTTAAAAAAAATATACACTTTGTAGGGATTAGAAATATATTACATTTTTAATTGCTTTTTTGTTTTAACACTACCCTGTCGCCCTTTTTGTAAAGGGAAATTATTGCTGCCAAAATTCATAGGCCTGAAAGTATTAATGATAGTGCTACTGGTATCCATAAGCACTGACAATCTTCACTGTCTGCCTAAGATAAGGACAGAGCAAATATGGGAATGTCCCAAGTGGTGTGATGCCGTTTCTTAGCTCAGCTAAACTCAGGACTGACTGCAGTCTGTTCAACAATTCACATGGGACAGTGATGGGTATTCTGTATGATTTTTTTTTTATAGAACAGATGCTGGACAGGGACATCATGGCATGGAAGATCAGCTGTGTCTAATTTGACAGAATACCCGAGAAAGAAGGGTGTGGATAGACACGATCATCAAAGCCACATGGCTAAGACTTTAAGAAGAAGATATCCAGCACACCCTGCAGCTGTTGTGAATTCCCTGTTATCAATTCCTTAGCATCATCCTCTTGTGCCATTATAAATCATACAGGACTTGCAATTGTTCTGTACTCCATTCAATCCTCTTGTGCCATTATAAATCATACAGGACTTGCAGTTGTTCTGTACTTTATTCTATCCTCTTGTGCCATTATAAATCATACAGGACTTGCAGTTGTTCTGTACTTTATTCTATCCTCTTGTGCCATTATAAATCATACAGGACTTGCAATTGTTCTGTACTCCATTCAATCCTCTTGTGCCATTATAAATCATACAGGACTTGCAGTTGTTCTGTACTTTATTCTATCCTCCTGTGCCATTATAAATCATATAGGACTTGCAGTTGTTCTGTACTCCATTCTATCCTCTTGTGCCATTATAAATCATATAGGACTTGCAGTTGTTCTGTACTCCATTCTATCCTCTTGTGCCATTATAAATCACATAGGACTTGCAGTTGTTCTGTACTCCATTCTATCCTCTTGTGCCATTATAAATCACATAGGACTTGCAGTTGTTCTGTACTTTATTCTATCCTCTTGTGCCATTATAAATCATACAGGACTTGCAGTTGTTCTGTACTCCATTCTATCCTCTTGTGCCATTATAAATCATATAGGACTTGCAGTTGTTCTGTACTCCATTCTATCCTCTTGTGCCATTATAAATCATATAGGACTTGCAGTTGTTCTGTACTTTATTCTATCCTCTTGTGCCATTATAAATCATATAGGACTTGCAGTTGTTCTATACTTTATTCTATCCTCTTGTGCCATTATAAATCATACAGGACTTGCAGTTGTTCTGTACTTTATTCTATCCTCTTGTGCCATTATAAATCACATAGGACTTGCAGTTGTTCTGTACTTTATTCTATCCTCTTGTGCCATTATAAATCATACAAGACTTGCAGTTGTTCTGTACTCCATTCTATCCTCTTGTGCCATTATAAATCATATAGAACTTGCAGTTGTTCAATAAAATCCAGTCCAGCTCGTCTGGCCTCTCTCAACATTTGTGTTAGGCTTTCCCTTGGATGTCCATGTTTTGATCATCTATTTGTTTCCCATTTCATTGCCTATTGACGGATTCTCTGTCAGCTGCTCCACATGCTATTATCTTTAGCTTAAAGTTCTTGATACCAGTGTTTGTCCTGATATTTCACATAGCCCACACAGTGATTCCAAAATTATAAATGTAAAAAAAGTAAAGGTCCCTTTTCCCTGTCTTTAGACATATAAGGCATATAGGGCTAGGCATATATTTTTATAGACCAATCGGCACAAAATAGGTGATGGGGTCTTCATTATGCAGGCGGCCTTTACTTCCCAGGACTGCACCCGGTATCCACTCAAGGCTCGACCTGGGAGTCAAGGTCATTTTTTTTTTTAAAGTCTGGCTTCGCCAGGAAGCAAACCTATGACCTTTCTATCCGCACGTGAGCATCTAGCCGTTACGCCATGGCAACTCCCAAAATTATAAAATGTATCAATTAATAATGAATCCAATCAGATCACCTGAGCTCACATTTAAAAAAAAAACCATTTACCTGTTTCCTCAATCTCCATTGCCCAGTAGGAAGTCCCATTCTGGCAATGTGCGTAAATGTGGATATCTCCAATGTGTCTGAGCACTTCAATCTCAATAGGTTTACCAATCACTTTCAAAGCTTTTGAGTCTTTGCCATTTGTCTAATGATGCATAAAATGTATATTTGAAAACAGGGGAGACTTATTTACGTTAAATTCATTGTGTTAGTTAGTTAATTAAAAGATTAACCTCACTGCACTTTGGGCAAGTCCATAAGCGCTTGGATCCCATCTTCAGTGTATCCCTCGGCGGGTGTCGGCTGATAACTCCAGTTCTGTGTTGGTTTACTATTCTTCTTTGGCTACCCGTATAGTGTCATGTTTGGCAACACCTCTTCTGACCTGAAATTCTTGTAGTGTTTTGAGTGTTGCTGATACAATTTCCTCTCCTGAATCATTTTCTCATCCTTGACAGCATCGAGAATTTATGGAGCCAATTCAAACAAATCAAAAACAGAAATAAATAAGGTATATAATTTAATGCTCAGAGGTCAGAGGAAAGGCAAGATGGACAAACAATCAAACTGATACTGGTGCCACCTGCACTGGATCTCTTCACTAGCTGCTGAATATGGGGATGGAGTGCATATGGAAATGTCTCGAGTGCTGTGATGGTGATTCTCAACTCAGCTCAAAATTTCTTTCTATATCCTAATCAAAGCCTGGAAACTGCAGTATTCATCATGTATCGGTTTATCCCTTTTGCCCCATGACGCCACAAAATTTACTCTTCTGGTTGGATCTACTTACACGTTAATTTTACTTGCCTTGTATGATTTTTTTTTTAGTAATAATTTTTCAGGAATTCACAGGGTCATGACCTTTTTTTTTAGTGTTCCCTGTGTGATGATGATATATAACAATACACAGAAGGAAGGGGGAGGGGGGCAATTCAAATCAGATCTAGTGGCCAAGTATCTGCTACGCATGCCTTTCATTTTCCAATGGAACACATCCTTAATTAACTCATGCAAAGTCCTTTATACGTAAAACACTATAGAACTGATCAGTCAAATCTCTTCTTTAAAAGTTTGTTGTAAACTAGACACAGCATTATGGTCCATGTGTTATAACTCTTGTTGTGTTTGTTATCGACTTATGCTTGGTTAATATGAAATTCTGTAAGCTGTAGTGATATTTCAATGGTTTGGGACAAATTCAGTCTGTTACATAACTGTGGGTTCAAGCTGTACAAAAGACATGGCTAATCAAGACATCTTTTTAAGGGGTGTCTAGCTGGTCATGTATTTTAGTGCACTTTTTCTTGCATTAGGGCATTGTTAAAATTTGGAGGGAACACGTAACTATAACTTTCTCCTGCTCTCTATCTCTCTCTCTCTCTCTGTGGGTTGGTGGGTGAGGCAGGAAGGGTGTGTGTGTGGGTGTGTCTCTTTCAAGTATGGCCTTCAATCTTTCTACTTCTTTCTATAAGTGCTAATCAATACATATGTATTTGTTTATTATTCATACTTATAATCTGCCTCAGACTTACTTCATAGGCTTCCCAGCGTGCATAGCCCACTTCATAAGTTTCATCCAGTCTGTCAATGTAACAAACGAGGGTGCTGCAATCTCTGTAGGCAACAAATCGCTGCAAGGAGTGAAACAACAGTATGCACTTTAATAAAGACAAATATATTCATGACTAGGAAAGAAAGAAGAAACAGATGAGTTGAATGGAGCTGAGTTGAGTCAAGAAATGACATCACAGCACTCAGGGCATTCCCATGCATGCTCCGTTCTCATCTTCAGCAGCCAGCGCAGAGTTCCAATACTGATCGTACCTGACACAATATGGTTATATATTCGTTTTGTAGTGAGTGTAGTGAGCTGGCCAGGTTACACTCAGGTGCCTTATTCTCTCCAGGCCATAAAAATCTTGTTTTGCTACTGATTCTGTTGCTTGTTTCCAAAGGGCATTGACCACATCTACTTTGTCATGTATCAATTTACCACCCAGTGGTTCAGATCCAGCCAATCTGTCTGCCTGTTCATTACCCACCACACCGGCATAGCCTGGAGAAAAGATCCAAAGTATGCTCACTACCCATGACCTTCTCAGTTAAGCTTGCCACTCTGCTCGAAGCATCCCTGTCTTCACCTTTTTGCATGCTTTCAGAGTCTGTTACAATTACGACATGTATATGCATCTTGTTCTCTAGCCACCGGAGAGCTGCAGTTACCACCTCCACCTCCATTTTCATGCTAGATGTTGTGGTGTCAAATGCTAAGCTGTCTTGCATTAAACATTTTTAATTGGCTTTCGCTACGAAACCCTAGGCACTTCTCTTTCCTCTCAACACCGAACCATCTGTATAGATAATCAGATCACCCGGTGTGTGAATTGTCGTGAATCAACTGTTGGACTTCCACCTCTGTAGCACCCGCTGGTCACTCTCTGCATTCCCGGCCCAATGTTATCATAACCCTACACAGGTCAGACTTTTCTAGTATTCTGATCCACTCCTCTCCTCACACGATGTTCTCTAGCATGCATACTTGTCTTATGCTTGTTTCAACCAGAAACAGATCATAACATCATGTGAAGATAAGTCATCATGTTTGAGATAAATCATCATATTGTGTGACAGATGTGTCATTATGTGACACATAAGTCAAATTGTGTGTCAAGTGACAGATCAGTCATATAGTGGTGCCAGATCAGATTGTGTGACAGATAAGCCATATTGTGTGATAAAGAAGTAATACTGTGTGACAGATAAATCATAATGTGTAACAGATAAATCATACAATGTGACAGATAAACCACACACAATGTTACAAATAAGACATACCATGTGACAAAAAGGTCTTACATATCACAGGTAAATCAAACTATGTGACAGATAAGCCCTTCTGTGTGAGTCGGGCAGTGTGCACTTCTTTTATTTCTGCTTTCAACTCCCAACGGAGCAAGCACCGTCAACCAACTTATGTCAAGCTCTTTGTGGACTTGTTGAAGTTTGGTTGCATTTTTAACCTGAAGTTTTCTATGAGATGTGGCAGCCAGTCTTCTCCTACTCCATAATCCCCGGCTGTAAACTACGGTGGGAAAAAACTGGTTGTTCTTATTCTTCTGGACTTTGATCTAGTTACAGAACTTGGATTTTTCATGTACATCCATTTTACAAATTTGGCATGCGGGGACATTAATCAGTAATGAGTTATGTTGAGTCAAGAACCGACATCACAGCACTTGAGGCATTCTCATAAGCCTTCTGTCCCCATCTTCAGCAGCCAGTGAAGAGTGCCGATACTAATGGTGCCAGTAGCATCCTGATTAAACATCCGCCTTGCCTTTCCTCTAAGACTCGAGCATCAGCCAGAACCTCTCGTCACTCCCCTCTGCATCAATTTCACCAGACTGTGGTGATCCATCTGCTTCTCTAAACTGTACACGCTCTCCCCAGGGGAATTAACCCTGTCTGCCTTATCATGCATCAGTATTCCACCAAGTTTTGCAGACCCAGCAAGTAAAGCTGGAAGATCCAGCACACTCAAAAACAGATGATTAACACTTACTCTGTGGTACTCGTGAAGAGACTCCAAACAAACAGACTGGCCCTGGTCATTATGATGATGGTGCCTAGCACGGATCAACTGGTTTTTATCATCAACATTCACATTCGATGTCTGTCCATTCTTCTCAGGCACCGTCCATGACTTTGAAAAAATATGTCAAAATGGTTTTAAAATGTAAGCTCAACAAACGAACACAATAAAGTTAAAGTCGAGAGGATTGACTTCATTGCACTGGGTTCTATCCCATATGGCTCTGTCTTTCTCCGCAGAACAGCTAGCAGCCTGCCGAGAGTGCCGCGCAGAGCATGGACTCTTTAGCTCCAGCATTGATCCACAGGAATCTCCATAAAAATTGCATTCATGAACTAAAGGGCACAGCCGTGAAACAAACCCACGACCTTCAGAGCCTGATGCAAATGGCTTGACCACTTTGCCATGGAGATTCCCCCCCTCCCCCCACAAACAAATACAAAACTTGATATCAATACATGAAGAGCAGTAAGCTAGAAATTTAAAAAAAAAAATGGATATAAAATATAAATAAGAAATGCAGAAATCAACATTCAGACATGCCTTAATAATATGTTTAAAATGCAGAGTGAAAGTTGTTCTATATGAGTTACAAATAAAAAGCTTTTGAAGCAATAATTTTAGAAGTTTTGAAAACTTGAGTAATTTTTAAAAAACTATTAAAGAAGGTCGTACTCTGCCATCGTTCTGGAATCATGGGTTCTAATCCCTAATATGGTTGTATATTTTTACATAAGTTAGCTGCATACTTTTTACAGGACATTGTAGGCTCCAATTTTCCTTTTGTTGTTTGTGATTTCACTACGCAATTTTACGTATGCAAAGATCTGCTAACAAATAACCTAAAGCTGGGATTAAACCGGCACTTTGGAATTATGAAGTGTGTTCTCAACAACTAAAACACAAGCACCAAATTTTATCTACAGAAGTGAAATATAAACATACCTACACTGTCTGGACAGAAGATTTAATTCTCAACAAAACCATCGCAGCACCACCAAAAAAGTCTATTATATCCCTTACTTATATTAATTCATCCCTTTGTGTTGTCCACCAACATTAACATTGTGTTTCCTCTTCATGCTTTATCTGCACTTTTCCTTACAACATCTTGTGTCCCTCTCATGCTCAGATGTGCCAATCTTTACTCTAAATTATCACATTCTTAGCTATGATGTGGACACACTGCTCCTACAATCTTCAAATCGTCCTATCTCTCAATGTCAAGGCGAGCCCTAGGCCGGCCATCTACAACTACAGCAAGCTAGCCAGTCTACCGGATCTATCATTATATAGTGAAATAACATGTCCACCTCTTGCAAGAAAAGTTGTAAACTGTCCTTACTGCCCATAATTACCACTCTTTAGGGCAGGGAGATCTTTAAGGACTGCACTAGTGCAGTCCACATCAACTGTGACGACAACAACATTTTATTTTTGCTCCTGACAGAAAAAGAGATTTGATACTTTCATTTTAGCTCATCCCAAACACAGGGTACCCTGAAAAGCCAAGGAAAGTCCAATATTATAAGGGTGTTACAGTTTGAAATGAACACTGACTAACCCTAACATCCCTATAATATTAGACTTTCCCAGGGATTAAGGATTTCCCCATGTTTGGGTAACCTAAAATAAAAGTACCAAAGATTTCCATCATCTTATCAAGGAATCAAACCCGGGTCTCCTAAAATAGGGCTCAGGTTCAAGTGAAGTTGTGAATATAATTTCATCACAGGTGAATGTTGAATGCTGAATTAGGAATCGATTTCACAGCACTCAGGGCACCCCCACAAGCGCTCCCTCCCTATCTTCAGCAGCAAGCAAAAAGTTAAAATTCACATGGTGCCAGTAACTGTATGATTGTATATCCGTCTCACCTTTTCCCTGAGTGTCGAGCGTCGGCCAGATCCCCTTGTAACTGTTTGGAGTGTCATTCTCCTCAGACCGTAATGATCTATCTGTGCCTCAGCACTGTTCACTCGCTCCCAAAGGGCCCTTACAACATCAATCTTGCCATACATCAGTTCACCACCAAGTGGTGCAGAACCAGCCAGTCTATCTGCCTGCTCATTTCATAACACACCGGCATACCTGGAGAAAATATCCAAAGAATTCTAACTACCCGGGACCTTTGAAATGATGCTTGCCACTCTGCATGGAGCATGCCTGTCCTCACCTTTCTCAAAATGCTCTGCGAGTCAATGACAAGCACGGCATGTGTGTACAGCTGATTCTCAAACCAGCGGGAGGCAGCAGTGACAGCCTCTACCTTCATTCTTAAACTAAACGTTGTTCTAGACATTGTTTGTTTCACAGGTAAAATCTCTGGTTAGAGTATTAAAATATTGGCCCTCTTGAAACAGGATGTAAAAATACAAGAAGTCCTGTTTGCACACAATGTATATTTTAAAAAAAAATCACTTGCTAGTTGAAACGTATATTCAGTGGGCTGTCAACCAAACCTGGCAACGTTCCAAAATCCTAGCCACAAAAAAGAATATTTATAGCATGTGTTGAAGAGGGGAGGGAAGTCTCATTATCAACTGTGTTGTCCTGAAGTTGAATACATTAGTCAGCTGACACAGATAGGACAGTTTCACTTTACAATTTAATCAACGAGCTTATTTCAGTCAACAGGCATACGTATCACAGTATTGCCGCACAATGTACTTTTCAAAAAACAGGAACAAGAATTAATTTGCATTGTAAGCCAGACTTGTCTAACAATACCTACGCAGTAAAACAGTATTCTGGTATTGCGTATAACAAAATACTGGTACACTGTAATTCAACACATTGGTACTGTAAAAATAGTATACTTGTACATTGTAAAAATATAAAATCTTTTTATCTGTAGACAACTTCATATTTCTACCTTTATAATTCCCTGAGGGAAAAAAAAGTTTTAAAAAAAAAATGTGCCCTAAAATTGGCACTTAGCCCACTGTTTTGTGGTTCACAGCTAGGCTGCTATATCTGCATATACCAGTCCAACACATCTATTTTCAGGAAACCCTGAATAAGTTGCCTTTATGACATGCTTTATAAGAGCTTGGATCTATTCTCCTGTACAATAATAGATTTTCACAGCAAAACAATATACTTGCTCTAAAAATAATATATTTACACTGTAAAATATTATACTTAAACTGTAAAATATTATACTCACACTGTAAAATAATATACTTACTCTATAAAAATAGTATGCTTTAACTTCAAAATAACATACATAAACTGTTATACTATAAATCAACACTAAAACATGCAGAACAACGAGAATTAAATGGTATGATAGAATCACTAATGTTGAGCTTTGGAGAGAGAGCTAGACAATTTCCAGTGGACCAAGAGGTGAAGAAAAGATGCTGCCACTGAAAAGGATACCCGCTGAGAAAACCTTAGAACAACATAACTAGAATGACTTTAAACTGGATCCCACGTGGACACAGAAATAAAAGCAGACCAAAAAACAAAAAAAAACACATGAAGAAGGGAGCTTGAGAGTGAAGTTAAAAAGATGGGAAGGACACGGGGTGAGCTGCATGCAATAACAAAAGAAAGAGCGAATTGCTGTGACTTGGTTGAGGGCCTATGTTTCATTAGGGGATAGAAGTAAGAAGAAGAAGATTAGAAAGAGGAGGAGGAGGAAAAAGAGAAAGAAGAGGAAAAAGAAGAGGATGAAGAACAAGAGGAAGAGGATGAAGAACAAAAGGAAGATGAAGCAGAAGAGGAATAAGAAGAAGAGGAATAATAATAATAATAATAAGAAGAAGAAGAAGAACAACAACAACAACAAGAAACACTAAAACACATTTTTACATTAGAACAATATAATTTAGCTGGAACCACTGTCAATGACCAGATGCTTGTCTACTAACTTATTATGTCGTATTCGAGCCCGTATCAAGGTCACTTTCTTTTTTTTTTTATATATATATATATTTTAATAACTGACCTTGGTTTTCCGATCTACCTAACCTAAAATTAATGTCAGTAAGTGCTCTGGGAAACAAAGATGGCCGGCAGGATGTTGACCACACCACTCCTTGAGTGTCAATTGACTTATAAGATAAGGGGCTTAGCATCACATGCCACTGGCATGAAAATGGTTTCTTCCTTGCTTCAGTCCCATAGGGTTTAACACATCAGAGGCCCAAGGGTGATAAATAGAAATATATAATCAGTGCTTCTTGGGTTCACTAAGCTTTTAGGTAGGAACCTATGAACGAATGACGCATTTCTTGGGACAGAAAGAGTTAAGTAACTTATTCTGTGGCTCAGAGGTTAGTTAATTTCACAAAGGCAATCAATTGACAATGTTTACCGGGGTTTGATTCTGGTGGTGGGCAGTTCAGAAAAAGACCATTCTCATGACTTTGGTACAGTGGTACAAGAGCTATATCATGGAAGGGACAGGGGTTCCACCATGTAATTGTCCCATAGTTAGCACTGGATAGATTGCAGTCAACCTCCACTGTGCAGACAGCACAGGTTTTTTAAAACAAAATACTAAAACTGTAAGAGTACACACTAAAATAGAAAACAACATCTATTTACGCTGTAAAACAATATGCTTACACTGTAAAACAATATGCTTACCTTACGATGCTTGTGCAGCAATTTCACCAAAGTGAAAGTCAGGGCTGTAGCAACAGCGATGATGATCATGATGGTAACAAAGCCAACAATAAGTCGGCACTTTCTCTGATTCTTCTGGAAACGGAGTCTTCGTGAACGCTGTTCATCACCGACAGTAATGACAGAAGGGGGTGCTGGGCCATCTTCCTTCTCCAGGGGAAGCTTGGGATGTAATAAATATCAAAGTTTCAATTAAAAATTTTAAAAACAAGATTGACAGTGACCACAGTGATAGATTATAGGTGGGTCTCCATGGCCTAGTGGTCTAACTGTTTGGTCTAGCAGTTTGTCTCTTGCTTTGAAGGTCATGGGTTCGTTTCATGAAGATTCTCAGTGACCACAGATATAGATCCTGGGTGAGTGTCCATGGCCAAGTGGCTGTTTGCCTCATGTTTTGAAAGTCATAGATTCGTTTCATGGACTGAATCATTCTATTCACGAGTGTAATTTTTTACAAAGATCCCAGGGGATAATAACTTGAGCTACAGAGTTTGTGCTTTGCGCTACACTCTTGGCAGGTGGCTAACTGTTCTAGAGAGAGAGAGAGACTGGGCCATATGAGATCAAATCCGGGGAAAACTCATGAGCTGAATGACAGGTCCACAGAACAAACCTTTGATCTTCAGAGCAGTAGGCAAACATGCTCAATTCCAACAGTTCCAGGCTGTACCCCATCCACAATCCATAAAGCAACTATAAAAGTTTAAAAAAAAAGAAGGAAAGATCCCTTTTCACGCCTTTTGGTGTATCGGGTATACGGGAAGAGCACCCATATTTTCACAGACCATCGGCACTAAGTGGGTAATGTGGTTAGCATTACGCCGATAAAGTAAATATAGGTTTGTTGCGTATCCTTTACAGGACGTCGCAGAACCAACCCCAGCAGCCCCTGGCTATTGTATGGTTTCTCTAGGCAAATTTACATCCAGTAGTTTGCCATTGCTTTCTGGACGGTCGGTTCCATGATACCACTGTCGAAACCGATGCAAGGCGCATAGCCCGCAGCTGGGATCGAACCCGGCACCGCGGCATTACAAAGCGTTCGTAATTATGTGTAATATGGAGAAAAGTTGTGCAGATTTAACTGAAAATCTTCCAAAATTAAACGATGACAAAAATAGAGACCTGTTTCTTTAGTTGTTTTCTGAGGTAAAATAATTAAACCTGTCATAAAGTCCATTAAAGAGCAACGTATAGGATAGTTTAATAAGCTAATGAGAAATTCCCTGATACCAACTGCTAAAGACAGCCATGCTAAAGGAAAAAAATGAACACAAAACAAGGGGAAAGACCATACAAAACATGCAACCACTGAAACAAGAACAGCATTTAAAAAAATAATATTAATAATATTAACTTATACAATGCATTATAGAGAGCATTCAAAAGAACACCGCCCCATGATGAAGTAATTGGAGGAATAGAAAAAATAAGAAGAAAAAAATGAAAAATGGGAGTGGTTTGGAGATGGTAGTTAAAGCATGAGATGGAGTGTAAGTGGTAAAAATAGCTCTGCGATGTGGTAGAACATGTATGTGTGCCAACTCAGGTGTGAAAACAAGCACCCAGATGCCACATTTCATTTAACATGGTTATCTAGAGATCCTTTTATTTGTCCCCTCAAAAGACCACATACAAAGGCTCATTCAACTGCTATAAATTCAAGGCAGTTCAGTTATAAACTGTTAAAGTTAAACATAAACCCAGAGATAGGCTGGGGGAGAAATATATGTCAAAAAGACTGATTAACCGTTTATGCACTACTGTGCTAAAATTTTGTTCATGAAGATTTTAGTCCACATATTGTTTCCAAATTATGAGTAAAAGATTATAATCTAATAATTCTGGTTTTTTAAAAAAAACAGATCTGGCCTACAAAATCTGTTCCAAATCAAGAATAATATATGAATATAACATACTTCTAATTTTCAATATGAATTAACAGAAAACAATAAAAACCCAGGACAAAAATCAAGGTAAATAAACATCTCTGATAAAGCTAATATGGCATGCCAAAAAAAGGTACTCCGGCACATAAATAACACACTGAAAACCAACAGAGGATATTAGAAGTGAAAAAGTAAAGGACCATTTTTACGTCAATGGGGCGTCTACAGTATGGTGCTAGACTGATATATAGGCCCATCAGCACTCCATGGGTGATGTGGTCAACTTCACAGTGTCCATTTCTTCTTCTCTGGACTATACCTGCCAATCATTTTAGGATGGATAAACCTGAGAGCCAGAGTCGTTTAAGAAACAATCTGCCTCAGTGCAGATTTAAACCCTAGATATAAAGGCTGGCAGGCAGGTATCTAGCCACTACACTAATGCATGTCACAATAGAATATTGCTTACAACTGTAAAAATGTGCCCTCCCCAAAAAATTTAAATTTTTTTTTTAATGAAACATTTGAGTAACAGCAGAAGACCCATTTCCATGCCTTGAAGTTGAGTTGAGTTTTAAGAACTGATATCACAGCACTCGGGACACTACCATAAGCTCTCCGTCCCCATCTTCAGCAGCAAGAGCAGAGTTGCAATTCTGATGGTACCAGTAACACTCTTGATTCAGATCGCCTAGTCACTTCCCGTTGCACCATTCTATCAGACCATGATAATCTAAGTGTGCCTCCACATTTTCCAAACGCAATTATATACCCAGGAGTTAAGTTGAGTCAAGAATTGACATACAGCACTTGGGGTATTTCCATGCGTGCTTCATCGTCATCAGTAGCCAGTGCAGAGTTCCAATACTGATGAAACTGGTCACAATCTGGTTATATGTTTCTCTTGCCTTTCCTCTGAGCGTAGTGAGCTGGCCAAACACTTTGGTTACACTCAGGTGCCTCATTCTCAAGTGTAGCTTGCCACTCTGCTCAAAGCCTTCCTGTCTTCACCTTTCTCAGCAAGCCTTCAGAGTCTGTTACAATTACGACATGTGTATGCTTCTTGTTCTCTAGCCACCGGAGAGCTGCAGTTCCATATACCCTAGAGAAAATATCTTAAGAAGGATAGATGATAGATGTCTGAAGCAATGCATGCTAGTCTATCTACATGAAGCATAAATGTGTCCACCTTTCACAGCGTTGCACTGCAAAGTATGCTTTTATGTATATCAGGCATATGTTGGTAATCAGCACTCCTCAGTAAGTGATGTGGTCCTACCTGCCACCTTTACTTCCCATAACATTTCCCAGTACCAATTTTTAGGCAACATAAAGGCCTAAATTATATTTTTTTGGGGGGTAGAATATGGTATAGACCAGGGCAATTCGACTAAGTTTACTCTGGGGCCAAAGTGCTGAGTAGCACTGGTGAAGAGTAGAGGATCCTTTTCTCTGCCTTTAGGCATAGTATGAATACAGGGCCAGACCTATATTTTACAGACCAATTGGCACTTGGTGGGGCATTGCGCTGGCCACCTTTACTTCCCAGGACTTGACCTTGTAACTATAAAGGGCTGCGTCGACATTGGAGCCAAAGTTTTTTTTTAAATTTAAATTCCAGCTCTGTCATGACCTGAACTCCCATTTTGCCAATCTGCAGGCAAGTGTCTAGCTATTACACCACGGCTAGAATATGGTGTAGAGAAACAAACCAGTAAAATCAAGACAGGACACTACTGTTGCATTCAAAAAATTATGTGAACACAATTTTACTGCCACACTACAGCTAAAACCAAAATGTATTCACCCATTTCATGCAACCGCATAACAGTAAAAAAAAATATATACCTACAGCAGCTGAAGAAAAAAATCCAGATGGATTCAGTTTAACCAGTGGATAATCATCAGTAAAACTTTCACAATGACAGCAATAACAGAAACAGTAAAAGATAGAACAGAAAGTATAACAATGGACAAGAGCAAATAAGGCAAGATATATATGTGTTTTCCCTCTCTAGAATTGCTATCTGAAGGTTTAAAATCTCATGGATGAGAATCAAACAGATTCAAATCCCAGCAACACTCTTCTTCTTCACTGCCTCTTTTACCGCTTACGGTGTTGAGAAAGATATAAAGTTCTGCATTTTGCTGTTCTGGTCACCTTAACCATAGTCACATCATGATGTATAGTTTCTATGATGTTATCTTTCCATTCTGATCTTGGTCTTTCTTTCGCTCTGTGTTCTTCTTTAATTTTGGTATATGCCTTGTATGGTAAGGCGTCGCAAGGCGTTATAAGTGGTCAAACCACTTGATCTGCTGTCTTTTTATGTCATTTAGAATTGGTTATGTGCAGACTTTTTTTCTCATAATCTCATTTCTGATGTTTATCTCTACTGGCCACTTTTGCAGCCCTCCTCAGACAGCTCTTATTTTTTTTTTAATGGTCACTAATTGTCTTTTATAGTTTGTCATGAGTGAACGTGTCTGGCACTGGTAGCACACAGTAGGAATGAATATGCTATGTATGAGTGTGTTTCTTTGTGCTGATTGGGATTGTCTTATGTTGTAAGAAACACTGCTCAAACGTATAATAGTTATACTGGGATATCTGACTGCTACTAAGCAGCCAGCAGTTCGATGTGGGTGGGTGTCCTCAAATTTAGATATACACATTTAATAAAGTATTATAATTTCTTAACTCAAATATTTTTAGCATCCTGTGGAAACAAAGCAGAAATGTGCATGTAGAGTTCTGGTATGTAACATTTTAACAGTTGTTCTTATGCAGATATCAGTGCAGCCTTTCAATAATTGTCCTCAACTCATTTAAAATCAGACAACTCACCACTGTTGGTTACAAGGCCCCCCCCCCCCACCCCCCTTTTCCCTTTTCCCAAAGTGATCCATCTGATCCTGTTCACACAAATCCACCTCAATACCTGTATAATTCATATCCTACTTCTTGCATATTTCATTACAAAATCACTACAGTTCACTTTTTAATACCATACTGAAATTATCTGAAAAGTATCAAAAGACCTACATGAAGCATAGGGCAGACTACTACTGCACCCTTTAAACAGCTAATATTAGGCAGAGGAGTATTAAGACTATTGTGTGACAGACATCAAATATCTAAAAGTATTTTTAGACACAAACAGACATCAAATATCCAAAAGCATTACATTTAAAGTTAGTTGTGTATCCTCTACAGGAAATTGCAGAACCAACCCCAATATCTTTTAGCTGTTTGTGATTTTAATAAGCAATTTTACATTCAGTTTCCACAGCTGTCTGAACTATCAGCTTTCACATCACTGTTGAAATCAATGCAAAGCAGTTTGCTGCCAAATCAACCGCAGCTGGAATTGAACTGGGTATTTTGGAATTAAAATGCGTGATTGTAACACATATGCCACAGACGCCAACCGAAACAAATTATTCAATATCAGAAAATATCAAATTTACATATACCACAAGCCCAGAAGGGTTCAACAAGATAATGTTGATTAAATTACTACTACTATAACCAGAAAATATGAGAACTTCATGTGTAATCGCAGAGAAATTTATCTAGAACATATATTTTTGCAAACTACCAGACAATAAACTGGAAAGAGAAGGCCAACCAGAGAGATGAATGGAGGCAGGTGATATCTGCAGCAATGAACCTCAAGGGCTTGGAATGCTGAAGAAGAGAGACTAGACAATAATTTTCTTTATCATCTAGTGAAATGTAAATAAGCATGGCACCAGATTCTTCAGGGTTTTTTTTCTCCCCAAAATTTTGAATTTTGTTCCTATGGAAAAAGTTTAGTATGTTAATTACATATATTTCAAGTCTATCAGCAGTGGGGAAAAAAAAGTCGTCATAAACGAATAATTAGTCATCACTGTTGTTTTTTTATTTTACAAAAATGGGGTCTCAATGGCAAGGTGGTCAAGCCATTCGCCTCGCGCTCTGAAGGTCATGGGTTGGTTTTTACGGCAGGGCCTTTCAGTCCACAAGCACAAATTTAACAGAGATCCCTTGGTATTGCTGACGGAGCTACAGAGATTGTGCTCTCTGCGACACTCTCGTCAGACAGTTAGCTGTTCTGCGGCGAGAGACTGAGCCATATGGGATAAAACCTGGTGCAACAAAGTCAATCCTCGCACCTTTACCTTTATTTTATAAAATCTGGCAATCCTAGCTGTCACTCTCTGATGTTTGTTACAGGTTAAATTCTTTGCCTCTTTTAAAACTGACATTAATTCTGAAATTGTTAAACCAATCTGCTGTAAAGAAAAAAATTTAAGCAGGTGCATATTTCTTGAAACTTGAAAAAAAAAAAAAGAACTGACAAGACCAAAATCAGAGTCACATGTGTGGCAAATAGTGTCAACCAAGCCATTTTGGGTTGTTTTTTTTTAAACATAAATTACTCAAGCCTCCAGGTTAAATAAGCCTAATATGGCAAGCAGGAAATATCATGGGAAGAAAAGTTACCAGCAAAGTGATGCTGGGGACATTACCCATCAAGTGTCCACTGGTCTATTAAAAAAATATACTATATAATTATACCTATATATGCCCCACGGGCAAATGGTATGAGAAGAATGGGCTGAGTGTTACTATTACAATTACTTGTCCTACAACTACTGTACTACATTTAGTCATTTAACTTTAATACTTTAAGTAGCTGAGTAGCCTGGCTTCTTAACTTTAATATATTTACTATTAGTAGTATTAGTAGTAGTACTATTACAATTTACTTGAATTTACTACTAACTAAAGAGTAGTAAAGACAATAGTTCACTATAGCGAACTGAAATTATGAATATGAATTGATTTAATCAATGCAGAAGATAAGATAAGATCGCAAATAGTAAACACATAATCACTATCTAGACTTAAGACTAGAGCAAGAGCCTACCCACTACTAAACTACACTTGACTCCAGGTACAGAAATCGAACCCCTCATCAACTAGTTTAACACCTGGAAAAACTGTCAGACAAAATGCATATAATTTCCTTAACCAAAACACTTTCACGTACATCGTCAAACACTAGCTTAGATTTAGAAGGCTCCTTCTTGCTTAAAGATACCATGGGGGGTGCCATTTCTACTTGAATCTAAATAAAAGTTTCAGCTATCTCAACTTGATATCTCCGACCTTGCGCAAGTAACTTGTTGTGAACTAAATGAGATTCGACTTCCTAGTGGCTAGTTTTGTACACGCCCCAGGACGCGGCTGCAAACGGCATTATGTCATTTTTCTATTTATAAAATATAGTTTTGCAAGTCATATTGGGTTGATTTTTGAAATCGTAAATTAACATATTTTATTTAGTCAGTTAGTTATTTGCTCATATTTATATTATATTCCAAACTTATGTTATAATTTTCTTTTTCTTTTTAATGGTTACAATTTATTTGGGTTTCTTTGTGAACTGGTCATCTGTGACTGATGCAGGAAATTCAAAACTGGCATCGTTGTGACTTGCTCACATCTTTTGGGTAAGCAGTTTGCCTCGCAAATTTTGGAGAAAATGAACTAGAGACTGTTTAAACACTGACTGTCTTAAAAGAATCAGCTCAGAAAATGGGACTAGTTATCAATCAAGATAAGACAAAATACATGATAATAACTAGACAGGTAAAGGATATAAACTCCGGCCACATACAAGTCTATAATATAAAATTCAAACGAACGGAAACATATAAGTACTTGGGTGCAAATTTCAACATGCTGAGAGAAGAATTACAATCTAGAATACAGTCTGGAAATAAAGTATACTATGCCCTTCAATATCTGCTAAAGTCAAAGGGTCTGTCTCGCAACACCAAGATCAAAATATATAAAACGAATATTAGACCAGTCGTGTTATATGGCTCTGAAACTTGTAGCACAACTAAAAGAGATAAAGCCTTATTACAGGTTTTCGAAAACAGTCTTACGACGAATCTTTGGACCCATCAAAGATGCAAACAGCGGTGAATGGAGAGTAAGAAGCAACAACGAAATTCATGATCTGTTTAAATCACTACTGATCACTGGCATCATGAGAGCTAATAGACTTAAATGGTTGGCACATATTGAAAGAATGTCAGATGACAGAGAAGTAAAAACACAAGGGAGATGAATGGTCGTAGACCACGAGACAGACCAAGAAGACGATGGAGAGATAATATCCAGACAGACCTGCAAACACTTGGTGTTACTAACTGGAAAGAGAAGGCTAACAAGAGAGATGAATGGAGGTGAGTGATATCTGCAACAATGAACCTCAAGGGCTCGGAATGCCGAAGAAGAAGAAGTTTGCCTCGCGTTCTGAAGGCTAAAAATTTCGAACTCCAGCCTCGTGCTTCTGAATAAAGGAGTTTCAGATCTTCGGGGTGGTCGCTGGAGCTACAGAGTTTTTGTGATTCGCACGACACTATCGGAGTGAGACCGAATCAGAATGGGATAAAACAGGATTGATTCTCTAGCTTTTTAACGCATTTGTTTTTATTTTGTGTCCACGTATCCTGAAGAGCAGCAGTAGTTGAGTAGTAGTAATAGTAGCAGCAGCAGCAGCAGTAGTAGCAGCAGTAGTAGCAGTAGTAGCAGTAGTAGTAGTAGTAGTAGTAGTAGTAGTAGTAGTAGTAGTAGTAGTAGTAGTAGTAGTAGTAGTAGTAGTAGTAGTAGTAGTAGTAGTGGCTTGCTAGAAAGAATGAATAAAACACTCAGTGTCCTCCAATATAAGATGTGAACATCCTTGTCGTCACGAATCTTCTTTAACCTAGTTTCGTCGCTTAGCTACTGCGTTGAATGCATGGTAAGACACTGTGAGCTGTGGATAAATGACAGTGGTGGACACTTTGTACGATTTCGTTGGCGCAGGAACGGAGCAACTATAGGGTGATACGTCTGCTATAAAGCTGAAACTGCGTTTACCTGATACCAGACTCCTGAGTCTTTGAAAACTTATCTTCAGGAAACTTTAGTCAATATGCTGTCAAAGCCAGGAGTATGTGTCCAGATACCGATAAAAGTGATGGGAGAAAACAAGAACTACAGCGAAGCCTGTTTCTTAGTAGATATGATAGATCAGCAGAATTGCTGGAAGAGTTATTTCTAAGTAAAACAGAAAAGTGGAAAGTGGAAACGTTCCTCCCTACTCTGGTCACTAATCTTTACACTGACAATACGTGCAGATGTTTAGTTACATGTCGAAAACCTATTGCTTCTGACACATTAACGAAAAAGCGTCAACATCTGGCTAATATGTATCATAAAGACCTTAATTAAAATGACCTTTTAAATGAATGTGGATATCTCAAGCACACTACGGTGTGTGCGGTTGACAAGTTAGTGACTTATAAGGAATTGTTTAAATGGTATCATAGGTGGATATCTTGGAAAATATAAGTATCGATGCAATAACTAATTAAAGAAAATTTACGCCTAGGTGTATTATTCACATATATATAGGCCATAGGCGGAACTGTCTCGAGCAGCAGAAAGAATGAATGGAGTTTCATTGCAAAGAAAAGGGACGATTTTTTTAAACCTCGAGTATAACGTCACAACATCAGTAATGAGAATGGAGGCTGAAATAGTAACAGCAACTTTCAGATGGCTGGAAAGAAGTACGGACATACATGTTATAAATATAGCTGACTAGCAGAGCGTGCTTCGGAGAACAGCAGGAGAAGAACGGAGACCTAAAAACATACACAGAGAGGAATTATGAACATATGAATTATACGCGGATGATGTGCAGTGAGATGCGTGATATGACAATGAATGAATGAATGAATGAATGAATGAATGAATGAATGAATGAATGAATGAATGAATTAATGAATGAATTAATGAATGAATGAATGAATGAATGAATGAATGAATGAATGAATGAATGAATGAATGAATGAATGAATTTAATGAATCCGAGAAGTGACAACACTGCAATCGGGACGTTCTCACTCGTGCTAGGTCTCCTTTTTCAGTAACCAGCGAAGAGTTGACATGTTAATATCACGTTCTGTATATAATGAAATTGCAAATAAGGAAGTCCAAAAAAAGTTAGATCCAACCAGAAAATTACTACTACTTCTTCTGCTTCAATGCTGAATATCTTCCAGAACCTCTACACACCCTAGTTGAATTACTCTTTCAGTATGGATTCCCTATCTGTTCTTTAGAAGTGCCCAGAAGGGAAAAAAAAGAAGGAAACACATCCTTCCCTCCTTTTTTAAAATTATTTTGTCAAAGGATATGACAAACGATAGAATAGGCTGG
Organism: Candidula unifasciata; assembly: GCA_905116865.2. NCBI lineage: Eukaryota > Metazoa > Mollusca > Gastropoda > Stylommatophora > Geomitridae > Candidula > Candidula unifasciata. The sequence goes on from CAJHNH020000391.1 coordinate 159,172, forward strand.
TATGTATTTTAAAGTAGGACTTATTCTCCGCTACAGACAACAGGACAGCCGCAGATGAAGACTGGATACTGCTTCTGACTGGTTAACATTTTTTAAGAGGTAGGCTAAGGGGTTGTCGCAACGAACACTTCTAACAAACATCCTGGCTGTGTAGTTCATATCCTTTAGGACAGCGGCTCTTCACATTCCTAGTTCCGCGGCCATTTAGTACAGTATCCTCATGTTGTGGCTCCCCCCAAACAATCATTTTTTTTATATAACGTCAATGAATATATGTTTTCCGATGGTCTTAGGCGACCCCTGTTTCATCACTGCCAGTTAATGCCTCTGTGACAACCCGTTCTTTCTATTCTGTTTCATCACTGCCAGTTAATGCCTCTGTGACAACCCGTTCGACCAAAAAAAGGGTCGCGATCGGTAGGTTGAGGACCGCTGCTTTAGGGGAATTTTAATAAACGTAATAAGTGAAAAGATACATGCATGACGCAGCTTCGTCTTTAAACACGCACAATATAACCATCGAAAGATTGACTTGAATTTTGCGATGGAAACAACGTATTATTCTAACATATTAAATGTTAGTTGCGTATCCTTTACAGGGCGTTGAAAAACCAGCCCTCGGTATATGTTATAGCTGTTCTGTTTTGATATTTTACGTGCAGTAATATACCACTGCTTACGAAACAAACGGTCGATTACACTACTATATCAAAAGCCGTGAGAGCAGTATTGACTATTTACTATAGCTTTTCTGTAGTCAAAAACATAAATATTTACACTGTCAAGCAAGTCAAATGTAACAATCTGCTAATACACTGTCCTCAGTGGCTCCATTTACCATATACATGGTAGGTATCAGGCGATGTAGGATATATGATATATTCATCAAATTTATATGAAGACATTATCAGTTCAGTTTTGGAATAAAGTTACGTATAAAAAATATACGAGTAAATGTTACGAATGATTTACTGGTGAATGAATACATTGGGTAGTATATTACAGTTACCACAACTAGTGGCAACTTTAAAGCAGGCTTCATCGCAAATGGGACACCTCATAATTGTTGCATTCATAGGCCAGTAAAAACCTCGCAAAATGCCCGTCATTGCCTTCATGTCAACAATCAAGCAGACGCCAGTCCAGGCAAGACCAAACATCACGCATAAGTCAGGCGCCAGAGGTGCCAATACCTACAGTCTGTCACTAAAATCGCTGTTCATAGCAGATGAAAGCAGTAGTCATACAAATCTGCAGGCGTAAACGGATTGCGGTATAAGATACACCGCCAGTTCTTTCACAACCAGCCCTCTCCGCCTTCCAAATATACGCTGACAATAAATATTTCTAATGATATTCTGTACGGATAGTTAGTAGTGTGTAGGCTTTAGACTAGGCTGTCGTATTATAATAAGTCAAACAGTGGATATGGTATTTGCGATGCTTTCTTATGAAATGACTAAATCATATTTATAATTTCAGTTCGCTGTAGAATAGTCTTTAGTTTGAGAGAGAGAGAGATTTGAGATGTGAACAACGGATCAACATCATGGGTAGTAACCTAAAAGTGCTCTTTTTTTCTTTTAACTCAAGCCTGAGTCCGAAGAAGCTCAGCACAGTGCACAGGCCCTGTAGCACCGGCAAGGATCCTGAAATTCATTGGGTAGATTTTTAACTCCAAAAGTTTGCCCGGACAGCACTGTTAGGCTACTCTTTTCGATTTCCAGCTTCCAAGGGATTTTTTACGTGCGCAACAATACATGCGGGCGCCCGATCTCACTACCTAGAGACCAGAGGGAATTACTAGTTCACGTGAAAAAATCCCAGCTCTTACTGGGGATAGAACCCGGAACCTCTAGCACTCAAGGCGGACACCATGCTTTGAGACTACGCAGCCCCCTAAGGCTTTAAATAACAGTAGGAAATTGTAACAATAGTTTAAATTTTCATCTTCATACCTCGCCTGTTGTCTCATCCAGTTCTCCACTGGTGTTAAAACCCTTACCTTCCACTGGATTACTGGGAAAGACAGGGTCCACCACACGAAGGCAAGATAGGCTTAAGCAAGAGAGACATTAAGACTCTTGTATTTTGTATCATTGCTCCATTAGGACCCCCCAACGCGAAATGAAATCCAGATCACCCGAAATATGTTTCCTTCAAAATCGGAGTGCACTGAACAAGGCTCAAGCAAGCCCTTTGAACCTTGTGTGTGTATGTGTGGGGGGGGGGGCGGGGCGCTCAGAACCATGTTTATTTGATGACCCTATGTTTTCTTTGGTCGGCGCATCTGCTGCTGCTAAAACTACTACTCTTACCACTACTACTAGCACCACCACCCTCACCACCACAACAATAACAACTACTACTGTTGCTGCTGCTACTACTACTACTACTGTTACTACTGCCTTTTCTCCTACAACTATTACTGCTTCTACTACTACTACTACTACTACTACTACTACTACTACTACTACTACTACTATTATTACTACTACTACTTTTTCTTCTTTTTCTTATTTTTTTACTACTACTACTACTAATACTACTACTAATTCTGCTTCTGCTTCTACTATTAGTATTCATCATCATCATCAGTTCTCATTATGCCTAGTGGCACATGAGGCTTCAGAGAGGACTTTCCATGCTTTCCTGTCCTGTGCAATCTTCAGTGCAGTTTTCCATGTCAAAGATGCCGCACTCAGGTCACTTTCCATCGTTCGTCTCCATGTTTTCTCTTTCCCACTATTAGAATTACTTGTCATTTAATAAATCTCTTTTCTTTTATGACTATTTTATTGTCCTACTCATACATATTTAAGTTTTGTTTATACAAACGATGAATAGATATGAACTAGTAGTAGTAATTTAAACAATAATATTCTTTTCAACCCATACTGGTAATAATTTGCTTAATTGGGATAAGGAGAACAAGTAAAGGTAAAGTCGGGAGATGTGAACCAGCGTCATTGCACACGGTTATAAACCATAACTGCTCTGCCACCAGTACGGACAACTGATAGGAAACTGTCCGCCTGTGTCACCGTCCTCACATAACTCCGTAGCTACAGCGACGTTCCTCCATTCACCCCAGAGTGTCAATTCTGGGACCCATTTCCTAAAGGCTGGGTGAACCCCGGGAACCGCCCGGTTTTGAACACCGACCGTGGCTGCAGCGAGTCGCATCTGCATTTGAAAGCGAGCCTCTTATCGACTGTGCTAACGCGGCTTCAACATCAACGTCATGACTGCCAAGCAGCGACGAAATCCTTCTGCTGCAAAGCGAGGAAACTGAAACAGGCCACTGAAACAATACGCCACTCCCCCACGCTTCTCGATTTAACATGTAATATCTGCAATGGTTAGGCCATATATAGCGGAAATGATATGATAACAGAACTTAGTCTTCAAACGTATTTAAATTAAATAATACTGATAATTCTTCTTCTTTTGCGACCTTTCATTCAGAAAAAAATATTCTTAGAATTTTAACTTCTTAGGGAGGTCACTCACTTTTTTTTTTTTAAAACCCAGCTTAGCTGAACAAAAACTCAAGCAATAAATAGACAAAGAACCCCAGATTGTTAAAATTTACAAAATTTATAGTTATAAAACAAAACATTTACAACTTTTATATAAGGATATATCAACGCCTTCTCTAATAAATAGAGTCGGCAGTGGATTTATGACATAAAAACCCAGATCTTGGGGGTGGGGGTAAAATCCAGCATTGGTAGGCCTTGTCGGCTTTAAGAAAAACTATCGGACAGTCGAACTCTCCCTGTTAATTAATAAACATTTACCACTTTTATATGAGGATATATTTTACAAAACCAGATTCCCCCAAAGCGTCATTTAAAAACCCAGATCTTGGGGGTAAAATCTAATAGTATTAAGCCCTCTCTCCCCCCCCCCCCACCTTTCAAAAGACTAAACAGTACACGCGATTTCAGTATGATTGCGACAACAATTAATAGGTTAATCTGGTACTTGTTGCGGTTATTATTTGCCATTAGTAAGCTGTTTACTAAGCAACCAAAAATACATGAGATAGCTGCACTCATATATAAAGCAAGGACGAGTTTCTTCGTGTATGCAACAGATAAGATAGAGACAAAAGTCAGTACTTGGTACGCCCTACCAGTACTAACTATACTACTACTACTACAAAGACACCTCGCCTATGTATTGAATTATTTGTAAATATATTTTTCTATTTACATTACCAACTATGCCCAGGCGAGGCCAAGGTAGAGGAAGGGCTAGAGGAAGGGGTGGCCGAGGGACTAGTACACGACGTGGTAGAGGTAGAGGAAGCCGAAACAGAGGAAAGGGAGGTTGGTCCACTGGAAGAACTAATAGAGGAAATCGGGATAAGACGGGCACTGCAGACGCAACAGATTCAGTAAAGGAACTCAGTATTGTAGATAACCCTAAGGCATATTTCACTGGGACATCCTCAACAGAGCAACACCTTCAGGCTCAAAATGAAAATAGGATACGCTATGCAGCAACTTTGGCGGTGCTAGTAAAGAACAGGATTGAAGTTACACAAAGTATGTATTATATATTATATAGAATTATATACGTTACATAAAGTAAGTATTATATACAATTATATGTTACACAAAGTATATGTATATATTATATATAATTTTAAGTTACACAAAATATGTATTATATATAAATATATAATTATAAGTTACACAAAGTATGTATTAAATATTATATATAATTATATAAGTTACACAAAGTATGTATTATATATTACATATAATTATATAAGTATGTATTATATATAATTATAAGTTACACAAAGTACGTATTATATATAATTATAAGTTACACTAAGTACAAATTATATATAATTATATAAGTTACACAAAGCATGTATTGTCTATAATTAGGCATATATATAAGTTATACAACTTGAAATCACACACATATTACTATGTATTGGAACAAGATTGAAGTCAATCAATATATGTATTAGAAGTAAAGGTTTGAAGACACACATATTTTGTATTAGTCAGACATCAGTAATTTGTTTTGCTTGTTTTATAAACAAGTTTGAAGTTATAAATATTTTGTATAAGTTAGACATCAGTAATTAGAATTGCTTGATATATGAACAAGTTTGAAGTCACTGCAGTAGTGAATTATTGAAGTCACACACAAATACATAATTGGACTAAAATGCAGTCTATTTTAAAACATTAATAATCACCGTCTCTTTTATTTTTCCTATGTAGGGTCCAGGTACATCTGCCCGATGTGTTTGGAAGGGGGGGGGGGGGGAGTAGGGAGGGTAATAGCACACTTTCCCCTAACATGTCATTGAAAGCTACTAATTAGGAGTTTGAGGAAACTGGACATGTTAGGGCAAAAGACAGATATTGCAGCCTAGCTGTAAACCACAGCATAACATGCCATATACCCTTTTAAGGTGAACAAAGAAAAATTCTCATTATAATACACCACTACTCAGACATAAATATTCTCATTATAATACACCACTACTCAGACATAAATCTCCTCATTATAATACACCACTACTCAGACATAAATATTCTCATTATAATACACCACTACTCAGACATAAATATTCTCATTAAAATACATCACTACTCAGACATAAGTATTCTCATTTTAATGCACCACTACTCAGACATAAATATTCTCATTATAATACACCACAACTCAGACATAAATATTCTCATTAAAATACACCACAACTCAGACATAAATATTCTCATTAAAATACACCACTACTCAGACATCAGTGTTAATGCTGTTCACTCTTAGGATTACTTGTTTTAAAAAAAAAAATAAGGTTGAAGCCCCATAAGTATATATATTAGACATTATTAGTATTCACCATTTGTGACTTTAAGGTTAGTGAGTGAGTTTAACAATTTCATTATATCCCAGTACTAGAGATTTCTACAGTGGAATATATTTTAAAATAAAAACTGCTCTCCTGGTTTCTGAACAATGCTACAAATGTCATACTGTGGAAGGTATTGATGCCTCACAACATAATATTCCTGAAGACAAATGTGAGCACACTGTAGCCAACTTCCCTTGTGGAAATGGCCATTATTTAGAAGTGAAAAAATTCACAATTAGTAGTACTTAAAAACAAGACTGAAGTCACACAGAGTATGAACATGTATGTAATGAAGGGGGCTGAGTGGTCCCAAGTTATGGAATCTGCCTAATGTTCTGGAGGTCTCAGGTTCAAACCCCAGTGAAAGTTGGGATTTTTTTACATGGATGTCTAGTAATTTTCTCAGGTGCCTAGATAGTAAGACCGGATGTCTGTGTGTATTGTTGCAAACATAAAAAATTTCGTGGCAGCTGGAAATTGAAAAAAAAGTAGACTGACGGCACTGCCCGGGCAAAGCTTGGAGTTGAAAGTCTACCCAAAGTATTTCAGGATCCTCGCAGGACAACGGAGCTCATGCACTGCGCTGAGATTCTTCAGACTCACACTTGAGTTAGAAGTAGAAGGGAGATCTTATGGGTTACACCCCTGTGCCGTAATGTTGATCCCTTGAATAAACATAAACATGTAATGAAGTAATATTCAGTATTAAATAGTCTATGGCACTGTGTGTTAGAATCAGTAAAAAGGGTTGTTCACCACTACTGTTGTTTAATTTTTTTTATTAACAAGATTGAAGTTGCATAATGCACACATAAATCATCCATGGAACCCTTGAGGTTATTGAAGTAGCATAATAAACAAGCTGTAATATACATATTGACACTCATAAATGCAGAAGAGAGAAATAGAGACAGAAGGACACAGTAGGCAAAATACAGTTTGAAAGGTATACTTTAATCACACCAGAAATTGAACCTGTCACTTCTCAATAATGATGGCTCCCTACACATATACTTTAGCAAGTATAGATTTAAAAAAAAAAAACTGCCTTCAGGACTGCAGTCTGTAGGATTAACATCTTGCGGATGAGAGATCAACAGGAGCAGATCCAAGAGATCCCATTCATCTGTACAAAACTTTTATATTGGAGCACTTAAGAGGTCCTGTTCATGTTTCCCAGCACATCTACACACTGTCTGACCTTTCATTCAGAGTATTCTATATCGGAGGGGTGTAACATTCTCTTCCCTCCAATTACATCAGCGCAGATGTTGCGTGTTCTATACTAAACGATGACACGGCTTTCAACGACCCCACAACATGTAGAACTGACCCTAAACCAAACACCCATACCTACAGTCTGAGCCTAGGTCCCACGAGAAACTCTTTTCAAAGAAAGCAGTACAATGTGACACCCCTCTGATCTAGATCAGACTGAGAAAGTGTGTAGATGGACCGGGAAACATGAACAGCTCCACTCAAGGTTATGAAGTAACCTGCAGTGCAGTGTGGGTGGGTGTACATTTAATAACTTCCTGTAATTTATATATTTTGTCTTTACTAGCCTATACCTATCTGCTGAGGGAGACAGAGCATCTCTGGGTATGCCCAAAGTGCTATAATGTCAAATCTGAAATCTTCTTCCTCATGTGTGTTAACTCGTTAAAGGGCAGTTGACATTTATGTTATGGTTTACAGCCAGGCTGTGATATCTGCACCTCTTGACACAACACATTAGATTTCAGAATGTTCCTGATAAGTTACCTTTTGCAACTTGTATATTGGGGGCAATGGCTGCTAGTAATTTTTCCGTCCAAAATGGGGGTGGGGGGGGGGGGGGGGGGCAAGCACAAAAAAAATTCTTAAACCAGTAACACATATTTTATTTCTACAGATGCATGTATTCGTGCTCTATCTATGGCCTGGGCAAGAGGAGATCATGAACTGGCTTCAGCTTTTCTACACTTACCTTCACAGTTTGGCTTAGTTGAAGTTCTGAAAGCACTGACTATGCTTGATTCTGGCAGGAAAATTAGAGTCTTAGAAAAACGTCTTGCACGTCTGCAGTTATCAGGGTCCAAAGTCAAGCCGAATAAAATTGGAAAGTTGAAATTGGACATCAACAATCTAAACAAGCTGAAACCGCCAGTAAGTTTGGATATTTACACGAACTGACACATACACACATGATTACTCTATTATGCTGTTATATGTCACATAGGGATCACAATCTAGTCTTCTGTTCCATTCTATTCTGTGCAATCCTTTTGATGTCCATCAAGTTTGACCTCTCTGAACAACTTTCACCTCAAGGTTTCTCTTGGAAAGTACTCATACACACAATAACTGACCTACTTTAGTGATTGTTACTGAACTTATTCTATGCCAAAGAGAGCCAAAGTAGGACAGTGACTGCAACACTTACCTGCTGGGTCAGTGATCATCGGTTCAATGCCCCAGAGATGTTTTACAGAAGATTGCAGTGTTATTTAGTCTTATAATGAGGAGAGAGGGAGCCATCGTGGTCTAGCGGCTAGATACTAGCCTGCTGATCAGAAGGTAGTGAGTTTAGGTCCTGATTTAGCAGGCTTTTATTCAAAAATGATCATGACTGCCAGGTCGACCCAGTCTTTAGTGGGTAGCAGGTACAGTCCTGGGAAGTAAAGGGGGCTGGCGTGATGCTGACCACATCACCCACCAAGTGCCGTCTGGTCTAAAAAATAGAGGTCTAGTCTTATATACCCAATTTGCTGAAGGCATGAAAAGGGATCTTTACGTTTTTATAGTGAGGAGAGGCATTGGAGAGCACTGTGTGGACTGACAAAAACCAGTAGATGAAATAGAGGCAGGTAGAACACATTTGATACCGGATGATCAAAGATGGTGGCATGGAGGAATATATTAAATATAATTCTTCTTTCTGATAGCATTCACAGGCAGTAAACTGTGGAGGAAAGTTCTGGTTGTTTGTCCACTTCTAGATTTTTAGTCTTGTCCCAAAACTCAAGTTTTGCATGCTCATCTGTTTTACAGATCTGGCTTATTTGCATGTAGACTGTTGGTTCCTCATCTCCCAGGCAGATGCACTCTGACTTTGAAAAAAACCAGCCCTAAATATCATTTTTTTGTATGAAATGCTTGTGAAGGGGGGAGTTTTTATATTCTCCCCCCCCCACCACCACCTCACATGAGGTGAATTGGGGGGGGGGGGGGGGGGCTAGTTTACTAGTCATGTCTTCGCTTGTTATACATTTTCAATTTATTTTCAGATTGGTTCAGCCAGTGGTGCCGTGTGCAAGCATGTGGCCAGGTGGGTGCGTGACTTTAGTGCAGAAGAACTGGAATTTTTCGCCATTCATTTTCCTAAAGATCCCTGGCAAAAACTGGCTGACATTTGCCATTTGAATCCACAGAAGGTTATTCTTGATCTTTTTTACAATATATTTTAGTGCTTAGTTTTATGGCTGTAAATTCTGACCTTAATAACATATATACAATATATAAATATTTACAATTTGTTTTTGGTATTACCATGCCTTGTTATCTTATGACAGTGAATTTCCTAGTGGTAAAAATAACTACTGGATGATTAAACTAGAATCAATGCTATCACACTAAGGAAACACACATGTTTACTCTGTCTCTCTCAGCAGTTGTCAGAGCATAGAACTTTTGAACTTAGCTGATTAATCATAATATATGACAATCTAATTCCCACTTGTGGTCATGTTTGCTGTTGCCACTGGAGATACAAATCTTTTTTTTTTCTAGCTATTTCATTAACTTATATAACATTCTGTTGTTTGTGATGCATGTTATATATCCTTTGCCTGTCTTTAAATTAGGGTTAAAAATGTTTTTAAAAATGCATCCTTTGAACATGCAGCAATGTAGTGACGCTCTACAAAAGATTTGCTAGGTCAGCACTTCTCAACCTGTGGATCGTGACCCTTTTGTAGGGGTCGTCTAAGACCATCAGAAAACAGATATTTACTGAAGTTATGAAGTAGCAATAAAAACAATTGTATGGCTGGGGGTCACCACAACATGAGGAACTATGTTGAAGGGTCATAGCATTAGGAAGGTTGAGAACCACTGTGCTAGATAATAATGTGATGTTTATTCTTGTTAACTCTACTATTGTGGGTCCTGAGGCTAGAAATTAACATCTGCACGTTCATTGTTTATTCAACTTACTACACTCAGAGGAAAGGCAAGACGGACATTTAACCAGATTGTGACCGGTACCATCAGTATTTGAACTCTGCCCTGGCTGCTGAAGATGAGGATGGAGCATGCATGGAAACTCAACTCAACTCAACTCAACTGTTTATTCAACGGATCAGCATCTTAGCACACGGGTGTAACTCATAAGGGCTCCATGCTTCTTCTAACTCAAACCCGAATCTGAAGGTCTCAGCGCAGTGCATGAACTATGTTACACCAGCGAGGATCCTAAAATACTTTGGGTAGATTTTTTACTCCAAATTTGAACCCGGGATCTCTAGCACACAATGCAGACAATATGCTCGCTCATTACCTTGGGCCACTGCATACCTGGGTTAAAGTTTCAAAAACAAAGGTCTATATAACTTATAAACTAACCATACTATAGTTACAACCTAACTTACACCATAGCAACCTACAATGGAACTTCCAAAGTATAACTTGAGATTCAGAAAATGACTTCTCCTCCTTTTCCTCCTCTTCACATATATCTCTCCTCCTCTTCATCTTTTTCCTCTCCTTAATCATGTCTTAAGCCAACCCCTTTTTACTGCATTTTACAGTATGCATGGTAGTTTACAGTGTTAGTCCTGTTTGCTTCCTTCAATATACATGGCTGACTGTTGTATATTGAAGCATTTCATGCTCCCTTCACTTTAAATACCATTTAGAATGTTATCATTGCATTTGCACTGCAAGTCATTAGTGGTGACTAAATGTAGGGCTTGGTATTGGCTCATTCCATCTAAAACACTGTAGCCACAGAGGACAACAAATTATGAACAGGTCTGAAAAATGAAACAGGTAAAAATCAGCCACTCAAAATGGGGAGATATCAAAAAATATACGACCAGCCAACTTCATAACACGATGATTAAGACATTCAACTCCACCAGGAAATCACACTAAGCGTTAAACACCCAGTGACACGAAGTGCCACCATTCAGATGAGGATCCCCTGGGGACAGGTCTCAGAAACCCCATTCAGCCCGTGGGTTGGGCTATATTAAGCCCCCTGGCAACAGCCAGAGTAAGGCTTTAAAGCAACAACAAAAATGTGTCCGACATTTGGATGCACTGTATTAAAGCTTGTTTCATAATATCACAAGCACAAAACAAGTGAACATTGCAGCCAAAAGCCTTTTTCAGCACATTATATAAATCTACAATACCACAAATACAAATAAGAATACACAAAATCACTCAAATGACAAATCTCCAATATAAAACACATCTCTGTCTGGCCAGCAGAAGTTCACCCAAGCTGGGGGAAAGCTGTACTCTTAAAAGAATGATACAGTGTTAATGAAGGAGTTTAAGGAGGTTGAATTCTTGATTCACCCCCTTTCACGTAGGAAGTTCTTCAGAACTGGCACTGAGCTAAAGAAATAAGGGTGCAGCAAAAGCATAGAGCATCGTCTTTGGCTTAGGCTTTGCTAGTCTGACTTATAATTCCAACGCACTGCAGTCGAAACTCACTGCTGGCCACGTTCGATTTTTATCATGGTATGGGCATCGCAGGTCGACCCAGTCTAAAATGGGTACCCGGATGGCTGTCCTGGGGAAGTACAAAAGGCCGGTGTAATGCTGACCATATTACTCACCTAGTGCCGATTAGTCGGTAACAATATGGGTGCTCTTCCCATATACCTGATGCCCTTAGAGGCGCTAAAATAGATCTTTACTTTACATTACTAAAAACACAGAGAACAGAATCTGAGAATGACGTGGAAATGATGGGGTGAGATCCCATAAATGCAAAGGATAAAACATTTTAGCGTGTTAGTAGAAGACCCTGGGGGGGGGGGGGGGGGGGGGAGGCAGAAGAATAACTGATGTAATATCTTCTTAGCGTCCACCGGCTGTAAACGCCAGTGGAAAGTTGTGGTTGTTCGTCCAGTTCTGGGCTTTGGTCTTGTTCCAGAATTTAAGTTTTGTTTGCTCTCATCATTCATTTTACAGGTCTGACTAATTTGTATTCAAATTGACGATTCCTTGCTTATCAGGCAGATGCCCTTCGACATCAAAGGAAATGGAATGCTCCAAATTAGTCGACTGTTATAACTTGCATGTTAAGCACTGGTTTATTTTTAAAAAAAACTATTGTTTCTGCCAAAAAATTTGGTCCCAGAACCTACACAGAAAATTATTTAATATGCAATAACAGAATGATATTGTCTATTCACAGGATTTTCCTGCAGCACCTTGGTTTTTGCCTTATTGTTTTGGCAGTGGACCACCTCCTATTGGTTCTCTTGTTGAGCACTGCCAAAATATTACCGAAGAAAATGTGAATGATTTAGTGAAAGAATATGACATCCCATACAGTGTACTCAAACAGTTTAAAAGTCAACTAAATGTAGAGTCAAAAGGAAGGATTGCCCGCTACGAGCCAAAACTAGACACTGTCTTATGGTAATGTTTAGTTCAGACTTCATTCACCATCAAATGTTTGTTAACAGTGTCTCATTAAGCTAAAGTCACCTAGTGCATCATCATATAGCAAGTCCTTTGCAGAACATCACTCTCGTCACTGTCTACCTGAAAAAAACTCACTCAAATTTTACCTTCATTAGTTTTATATGTGTGTACAACTTCAAATAGTGTGTGCAGACACACACACATGTAAACAAACACAGAGAGAGAGAGAGAGAGAGAGAGAGAGAGAGAGAGAGAGAGAGAGTCAGTACTTTTGTTTTTCTAGAAAAAAAGGTGCAGGTACTCACAACTTTAAAAAAAGCACTGTGTGGGCGCGTGTACGTGCGCATGAGTGCCCATCTGTCTGAGTGCATGTGTGTGTCTGAGAGGGAGAGTGTGTGTGTGAATGTTTACATCTAAAATGATTAGGCTGAAAAGGGACTGGAACAATAACAAATAATTGTTGCATGGAAGATTTCACATGTAACTTATATATAATGTTTAGCTATAGAGATGCTGATCTAACAGTGAACTATAACATGTGAGGTTTGAACTGTTTTATGTACTATATTTGTCTTGCAGATGAGCTGGTGTTATAGTTAATTGCACAAAGTAATTTTTTATAACTACATAAATGTGTATATATATATGTGTGTGTGTGTGTGTGTGTATATAAATATATATATATATATATAATATATATATATATATATATATATATATATATATATATATATATATGTATATATATATATATATATATATATATATATATATATATATTTTTGTTTGTAGAAATACTTTGGTTTTAGCTCAGTAAGCATGTGGTGTTTTCTACTGCTGAAAATTTACTTTTCTATTTTGCTTTTCACATGATTGTAGAATAGAGGTCATGGCAATTTTTTTTTTTTTTTTAAAAAAAAAAATGATGCCGGTACTGGTGACAGTGTCCAGAAATAGTTCTGGTATTGCATACTGTAAAGCAGATGGCAACGAACCGCCAGACATGAAGAGCTATGCCCTATGCGCCGACCTAAGCTCATGAGAAAAGACTAACATGCACACTGTCGTGACATGCCAGAAAAAAGCCCTAGTAAAGGTCCTCAACTAGTTGCCTTCAAGGCTCTTCCCCCCTTCCCCCCCTTTTTTTTTAAAAAGCTCAGTCATGATTGAATTTTGTTTGTTTGTTTATGAATTGAATTAGTCTGTATCATGTCAACCTTCCTCAGTTGCCTTTCCCTTTTGTTATATGCATTGTAGGTTATTATTATGCTCTAGTAGTCCATAAATGCAACCAAGAGGTTTTGAAAGAGGCAGGAGCCCAAAGACAATTTATCTCAGACATCAGAAGGAGATAGTCATCATTTTTCAGCCATGTTAGAGGGAAAACAGAACATGTTGTGACCACTGGAAAGATCTGTAGAAGGAGGGAAAGAGGAAGACAACGAGAGAAGAGAAGATTCCTGACAGTCTTGTTGCATGGCATGGAGGTGTGTCGGCACATAAACTGATACATGCTACAGGAGATCGCAGATTACAGAGAGACATGATCGCCTACGCCAGTCATCAAGGCACCTGATGATGATGATGAGTCCGTAAATCAAGCATTGAATAGGAAACACATTTATAAAGGCTGGTAATATATCTAAACTTCCATACACTGGATCCCACAGTATGTCCCACACATACACAAATAAATTCATTCTAAAAAGGCATGGAGACTGAAATTTACTATCTGTTTACAGTACATAAATTTTGTAGTATTAAATAACCAGAAGTAACTGACGTACAAAGTTGAAATAGAAAAAATAAAAGAAGTGTCGTTTTTACCATTATAATCTAGTGAAATGAGATGCATAAGAAAAGCTACCAACTTAACTATCCGAGACAAAGTGAGAAATGATATTATCAGACGGACTGGATGAACTGAGAAACAGAAGATCAAATGGTTTGGGCATCTAGTAAGAATGCAGCCAGAACAACTACCGATGCAGACGCTACACATGAAAAGATCTGAAGTGAAAACAAGAGGGCGCCCTAGGAGAATATGGATTTATGACATTAAAGAGCTTCTACATCAATATGGAATGAAAATAACCCATTGCTGCCAATCAAGCAATGGATCACAAACTGTTCCTCTCCACACCGCTTAACAGCAGAATTGGAAAATGATGCTGATGAAAATGATTATGCCACTGTACCCAACCTAAACTGTGGAGACAGTATAATTTAAAAAAAAAAAAAGGAGATGTCTGTTACAACTGTTGCCATGACTGTTACAACTGTTGCCATGACTGTTACAACTGTTGCCATGACTGTTACAACTGTTGCCATGACTGTTACAACTGTTGCCATGACTGTTCCTCAGGTGGTATGAAGACCTAGCTTGTGATGCTGCGGAGGAAGCTATTGCAGAAAGACTTGCCGCTGGAGAACGAGTTAACCTCCCAAACGGCAAGTTACTGGAACGACTTTTGACCATCTCACTGCGTCGCAACATTTCCTTCAAACCAGGAGAAACAACTTTTCTCCAAGATGGTTGTGAAATTTCTGACAACTTTCTGACGAGATTAATTGATGTTGCAGAGCCGCACTTAAAATCAATCAGGTAAATATTGCAAAAATAGTAAATTTGGTAGTAACCTGTGTATTTTTTCCAAGTTTTTTAAATTAAAAATTTTTTTTTAAACATGGTAACACATTTAGTTTTGATGAGGTGCCCATAGTTTGCAAGCAGAGACAAGATTTGCAAGCTAGTTTCTTGTTTACCATTTTTCATCATCACCAGGACTGTATTTAGGCTATGTGAAATGTGTGCAGCTGCATAAGGAGACAAAATTCTAAGAGCAGCAAAATATAACTAGTAGTTATAAAAATTTCAATATCTTTTTTGCTTTTATCATTATGAAAGTTTTGTCGTATACTGCATATCATTGCTCCATTTGGACTCCAGTTTGCATATGTTGTATATTCAGTTAAGTTTAAATATTTCACTATAGTTTAAAACTGAAGTAAATAATTTCACAACTTATAACTGGTAGTCTTTAAATGAATCTTGATGCTGAAGTTTAATCGAGGGAAAATGGGGCGTTAAATAAATGACTGCACAGGGACATCATACATCCTAAATAAGGCTCTGATGATCACCCATATTAGAGTTCCCAGTGATAAAAGACATCCACTGCGTCGTAATTTTAATGATTTCAAAGGAAACCGTTCACAGAGAGGATGACCTTGGATGGCATGTTGAAGATACTTTTGGGCTGGCAATCTTATGCCAGCTCTTCATTGTTATAGCATTCTAAAATATTTCAGCATATTGCTCATGTATCTGTTTTAAGCATTAAATGAAGTTAAATTCATTTCTTTTGTTAGGCTAAACTTAGAGTCCCCAATCGTCGTCATTGGGGATGCTTCAGGGTCTATGGACGTTGCTATCCGTACCAGTACAATCATTGCCAGCCTTCTTACTGCCATCTGTTCCGCCCAGCTGGTTTTCTTTAATAGTGAAAACAGAGATGCTCCTTTCTTGCCTAAGACAGTTAATGAGGTAGGAACCATATTTGTCACATGATACTGTTTACTTATATACCTTCTAATGATAGAGAAAGAGAGAGTGAGAGAGACTAAATACTTGTGGGTTTGCCCAGTGTAATCAGAGTCTTTGATAGTGACAACATGGATGCTCCTGTCTTGCCTAAGACAGTTAATGAGGTAGGAACCATATTTGTCACATGATACTGTTTACGTATATACCTTCTAATGATAGAGAAAGAGAGAGTGAGAGAGACTAAATACTTGTGGGTTTGCCCAGTGTAATCAGAGTCTTTGATAGTGACAACATGGATGCTCCTGTCTTGCCTAAGACAGTTAATGAGGTAGGAACCATATTTGTCACATGATACTGTTTACTTATATACCTTCTAATGATAGAGAAAGAGAGAGTGAGAGAGGCTAAATACTTGTGGGTTTGCCCAGTGTAATCAGAGCCTTTGATAGTGACAACATGGATGCTCTTTTCTTGCTTAAAATATTTAATGAGGTACGAACCACATTTGTCATATGATAGCGTTTTTTTAATATTACTGTGTAATGAGGGAGAGTGAGAGAGAAAGAGAGTGAGAGAGACTAAATACTTGTGGGTTTGCCAAATGTAATCAGAGTCTTTGATAGTGACAACATGGATGCTCCTGTCTTGCCTAAAATATTTAATAAGGTAAGAACCATATTTGTCCCATGATACCATTTATGTATATTACTGTGTAATGTGAGAGAGAGACTAAGTACTTGTGGGTTCGCCCAGAGTGTAATGATATTCTTTTGCAGTGATAACATAAATGCTACTTTCTTGTATAAGACAGTTATTGAGATCACAATCACATTTGTCACGTGATCAGGAAATATGTGTATATAACTGTCTGATGAGAGAGAGATTAGTAAGCACTTCTTGATTTTCCTGGCATGTAAAATAAAAATCATACAGCAGCATAGGATCAAACTTGGGCCACATTATGTTCAGGAAAAGATATAAAACCGAATGAAAAGTATACTAGCAAGCTTCACAATATAACAGATACAAACAAAACAGGAGCCTTCATCAGCACATACAAATCAAACAATACCACACAAATACACAAAATCACTTAGCTGGTATCTTAAAGCAGCCGGGTCGATGGTTTCTTAGCAGACTGTATATTTTCAGGAAACACACTGACCGAATGCCACCACTTTGTTTTAGTTGGCAAGAATATGCCAATACCAAGAGTTGTTTCATAGAAAAATGGGTGAATATTATCATCCTGAAGCAGATACTTTACAGAATCTCTCTCTCTTATCACAGTCTGCCTGCAAGAAACTCGGTCTCTCGCCTTTCCTAACCAACGTTTCATTTGCATCCTGTGCCCATCTTTGTGCTGGTAAGCCACTGCCTCTATCTCCTGGTACCATGCCTTCTGCTGTTATTCTTTGTTTAATTAGGAATTGACATAACAACACTCGGGACACTCCAATAAGTGCTTCGTTCACATCTTCAGCAGGAAGCGAAGAGTGTCTAGATATTTAGGCAACCAGCTATATTATCAACATTCTTAATTCCCATCTGTACATCATAAGTAGTCAGACCAGCTTTAGAAAATGGACATGTAAGAATTTTTTGAGTATTGTTCTCAAAGGGAAAGAGGGGCAGGGACAAACCAACATAAAGATGGGCCCAGGATACAAGTGACACCTTTGGTAGGAAAGTGCGTGAGGCGAGAGAGCTGACGAGAGACCGAGTTTCTTTCAGGCGGACCATGATAAGAGCAACATTTTTGATGATGATAATGAATTGAAAAAAAAAAAAAAAAACAGATAAGGAAAGCCATCCCCCCATTATGCCAAATGTTGAATTAAGAATCAACATCACAGTGCTCGGGACACTCCCATAAGTGCTCAGTCCCCATGCCATGGCATTGTTTACATGAAGACCTAGCATTTCAGACTTGCTTTGGTAGTGCTTTCTGTTGTCAAAATTTGCTTTGTGCCACTACTGCATGTATGTTGTACTAGGTGATAGGGAGCCCGGCCAGGGCAGGCATGCTCGGGTGTTTGGTACATTGTAATGTTGCAGAGTCTTTGGATGTCATTGGCTGATTCTGTCCTTCTTCTAGCTCTCCCTCTGCATCTTGTTTGTGCCTCTTTTCGTATTGTATGGTCTCATTTTCAGCATGGTTGGACTCATTCTCACTACATGGCCAAACCATTTCAGTCTTCGTTACTCAATTAATTTAATGACAAATTTTGTTTTTAAGTCTGTGGTTTAGCTTTGCGAATGCGCTTCATAATTCTGAGGTGCCAGGTTTGATCCCAGTTGAGGGCGATTTGGCAGCAGACTGCTTTGCATTTGTTTTGACAGTGATATAAAGAGCTGACCATTCAGAAAGCAATGGCAAACTATTGAACATAAATAATGCCTGATGAAATCACAAACAGAGCAAATAAAATACTAAGACTGATTCTTCAAATGTCCTGTAAAGGGCACCACTTTTTTCCTTATAATTCTTCTAATCTCTTAATTTCTCACACAATCTCTTCTGTTTTCTCAATCATCTAATTTCACTGGGTGGTTGGTTTTATTTAATGTTCTTTGGGTTAGTTTTCCAGTCCGACGCTGGTAACCTCCAGCTGGAATAAAGATGGCAGCTTCAGCCATGAAATAATTCTACCTTTACATTTAAATAGACAGCAGATAAGACATTTGATTAATTTTCAGATGTTAAAATTAGCACTGAGTACAAAGGCTGAGGGAGGTACAGCGCCTGCCGCATCATTGTATCCATTTTACAAAAACAAAGAAGTAGTGAAGACATTCATTATCGTGACTGACGAGGAAGAGAATGAACAGAAGGAAGGCTATAAGTAGGTGATAATACTAGCATTCTTGGTTATTGTTTCTGTTTTCTTTCGTGTTCATGTGTATAATTATTGTCTCTCTGTAAAAATGTGTCTCTTTATAATTATGTATCTGTATAAATGTGTTTTGGTATGTGTCTCTCTATAGTTAATGTGCCTCTGTATAATAATGTGTCTCTGTATAACTGATTTGTCTCTATATAATGATTGTATCTATGTGTACATGTGTCTGCATAATTAATGTGTCTCTGTATAATGAATTTGTCTCTGTAAAATTAATGTGTATATGTAAACATGTGTCTCTCTGCATATGTAATGTGTCTGTATGATAAATGTGTCTCTGCATATAAATGTGTCCCTGTATAATTAATGTCTTTTTATAATAAATGTGTGTCTGCATAATAATTGTGTCTTTGTATAAATAATGTGTCTCTGTATAATTAATGTGCCTGTATAATTAATGTGTCTCTGTATAATTAATGTGTCTCTATATAATTATTGGGTCTGTTTATAAATGTTTCTCTGTATAATAAAAGTATCTCTGCATAATGATTGTGTCATATAAATATATCTCTGTATAATTAACTGTGGTAAGGAAAAACCAACAGTGGAAATATTTAATAACATATATAACGCTGAATATATCCCAAGGACTTGAAAACATCTATTTTGGTCACACTGCCCCAGTAGTCAAAGCTGTTGAATGTTGAGACTGCAGACCTATTAGCTCAGTGAACTTTATAACTATGAGATGTTGTTGTGAGGGCTCGTTGAGAGCGAGTGAACAGTACTGAAGAACAGATAGATCATTACGGTCTGAGGAGAATGGCACTGCGACGAGTTACAAGGGGATCTGGCCGACGCTTGACACTCTGGGGAAAGGCGAGACGGACATACAATCAGACAGTTACTGGTACCATTAGAATTTTATCTCTTTGCTTGCTGCTGAAGATGGGGACCGAGCGCTTGAGGGTGTCTCAAGTGCTATGAAGTCGATTCTTAATTCAACATTCAACTATGATAAGATGCTTCTCAAGACCACACACGTTAAAATTCAAAATAAAATAGCCAGGAAAGTTTCTGAAAAACAATTTTTCTTTGGGAAAGCTAGAAACACATTGAAAGCCATCATCTGTCTAAGGATGCTGACTGAAAAATATATTTTCAGATCTTTATTAACAGAAAGACATTGTAGTAAGTCAGCGACTGCCTTGGTAAAACAGGTAGTTGCTATAGAGAATGTTGAATTTGTACTTCATTTATTCAGGGTTCACTTATTTTCTTCATTTTATTTAATTGCTACTGTAATATGAAGGAGTAGCCCTGGTGTAGCAGCTAGACACTCGTCTGTGGATTGGAAAGTTGTGGGTTTGGGTCCTGATGGAGCCGTAATTTCTTTTTTCAAAAATTACTTTTGTCTCCCAGATAGACCTAGCACTGAGTGGTTATCTGGGACGTAAAGGCGGTTGGTGTAATCCTGACCACATCACCCACTAATTGCCGATTGGTCTAAAAATAAAGGTCTAGCCCAATATGCCCAGAGGCATGGAAAAGGGCCCTTTATTTCTGTTTACTGACAAGATACAGTGAAATATGCCAGGCCATTAATTGTGCAGCTATTGTTTGTGTGTTCTTTGCTAAAATTATTAACCAGTGCAGCTGAAATAATTTTTAAATGCTTCCTTATTATTTTTTTTTTCTTATAATTCTTTTTCATTTGTAGTTTTGCTGAACTGTTCAAGAAGTACCATGATGAAGTCTACCCGGCAAATCTGGTATTTGTTTCCTTCCTACGTGGGCAGCATGCTGAAGGCATCATGGTGACTCAGCTAAATGAACTCGGCTTCCACCCTAAACAGCTTCGCTTGGAGGGTTCCAGACCAGACCTAACCAAACTTGACGACTTGTTTGCACAACTGTCAGCAGCCACAACCTCCTCTTTTCAGGAGGACTTGCAAGAAGCAGAACAGTTTGTCAAGGAGAATGGTGTTGCTAAACTATATCAGCCACTAAAGAAAGCAAATACAGTAAATGGAGAAAAACAAGCCAAACAGTGATTGTGAAAGCTTCAACTTTTGTTTTCAACCAAGGAATACATATTCTCCTCAACTTAGGCCTGTGTGACTTGCGACCGATGCACACTTGTGACCACAACTAATACATACAAATTCAAAAAGTAAATAAAGAAAGATAACCACATTGACAGGGTCAAAAAGTTCCTGAAACTTATTCAGTAGAGTTCATAGTATGTATTTTTCACATTATGTACACTAATGCTATGTACATAGATTGAATCTTCGTGTTTTATTTAAATTTTTTATAACCTGCTTGAATGAAAATAGTGTTAACTATTTACTTACGACAGATTAGACTTTCGACCTTTTAAATAAGAACTGGTCAGTTGTAAGTCGAGATGATCCTGTATTGGAATCTTGTGCATTTCCTTTTCCTTTTTGACACAACATGTTTCATAATGACAAAATACCTAATTTGATTCAGCTGCCTAGTAAAATCACAAAAAGCTGACAAATGCTCAAATGCTGGGGTTGGCTTGCAGTGTCCTGTAATGAATAAACAACTAACTTTTCTGTCATATTTTAAGAATTTGTTTCCTCTTCTTTTAGTAAGTGTCTATGATGTTTGCTTATGACTTTTAAACTGCTTACTGTTTATTTACTTTATTTATATTATTAACTTCATGGACTTGACGTGAAACATGATGATAGAAGTACGGTTATGAGAGTAAACTAACTACCTGTGAATTGAGAAAGGCTGCAAACAAAAGCAGAAGAGATCGTGTGAGAGGTGAAGTAAAAGTAAGTAAAGAACCCTTTTCCACGCGAAGAGATTAGAAGAACTACCTGAACAATATACATAATAAATTAATTGAGAAACAAAGAGTGAAGTGGTTCAGCTGTCTAGTGAGGATGAATCCAAAGATACTTGTAGAGCGTTCACTGTGGAAGTAGACACACCAAACAGCAGATGGAGGCAGACCTAAAAGAAAATCATCCTGACCTACACAGGTACCATAATTATAACTTCTTCTGAGGTTGAGCAGGGTGTCTGGGATCTTCTTCTTCTTCTTCTGTGCTCGACATCAGTCATGCTAAACATTGAGTCCCGTCTGGGTCACAAATAGGATTGTGCGTTTAAGGTCGCCACCAGTCCCCCATAGCTTCTCTTGCAATGTGGCTCCCTTGGGCCAGATCCACAGTCTTTGCTGGGAGAGTTTAGGGTAGTACTGCAGTATGTGCTCAGGGGTCTGTCTTTCTGCTCCACAATCACAGGCAGCAGATTCTTTTCTGCCTATCCTGTACAGGTGTGCTCGAAGACTACAGTGTCCTGTCCGAAGTCTAAAAATTGATGTTTGTTCTTTCCTGTTGAGTTTGTTTATGATGTCACTCTTTGGTCTGTAATCTCCATTCTGCTTTCTCCACTCCCGCTTAAAAGACTGCTTTAGCGCTGTTTTGGTTTCCTTGTAGCTGTGTGGTGGATGAGGTTGTGGAAGATTACTCCCAGCTTTTGCCAACTCATCTGCTCTCTCATTTCCTTGAATACCACAGTGGGCTGGTATCCACTGCAAGACCAGTTCTGCTTCCTTGGAGAGTAAGCCAATGTTGGTCCTTAGATCTGCAATTAGTTTGTCTTGTTTTTAGCTTGATAGTGCTTGGAGAACAGACAATGAGTCACTAAGTATAACAATTTTGTGCCCTCTGTATTCTTGAGTATTGAGATGTTGGACTGCAGAGAGGAGGGCAGTTGCCTCAGCTCTGAAGTTAGTGCAGATGTCACCTGCTGGTAGAGACAGAGTTTCTGCTCTACTGCTAGGGGGTTTAATGTATATTCCACAACTCCCCTTTCTGACTGCATCTGTAGCAGAGCCGTCGGTGACAACCTGAGTCCAAGTGGTGTTTGGATACTTCTCATCAAGCATAGCAAGAGCCAGGGTTCTCTGTTGTGTCTCCGTCTGGGCATCTTTTGAAGTGATCCCTAATACCTTTAGGACTATACTTGCCTTCTCTGGCTTGCTTGTCCATGGCTCTGGCCAATGTTTTTCGCACAGTGCAACATCTCTTTCAAGCAGATCTTGGTGCTGTCTGTAGAGTTCTCTAGCAATATGGTTGGGGCTCTGACGCTTCAGTCTGTTTTTTTGTTCTCTCTTGAAATTTAAAATGCAGTGGGTGACTTTGAAGTCTTTTTAATTTCTCATACTGTAAAAGAGTTTTGTATTGTCTTCTGAGTTCGAGTGGTTCAGTATCTGCTATTCTCTCTATCTCTCTGATGGAGGTGGTTTTAATGGCTCTGAGAACAATCCTTAATCCCATATTCTGAACCTTGTCCAGTTTTCCCATTGTTGTCTTGGCTGCTGCAGCCCATGCAATGGAGGCATATTCCATGACTGGCCTGACTGCTCCAGTATATACTTGTATCTGGGATCTGCCTTACTGGGCTGCCATCCACTCAAAGTCATAAATCTCAGGATGATGTGGTAGTGCATGGCTGGCCTGTGTCCGGTGTTTAGTTTCCATGGCAGTGTTCTAGTTCTGAGGCAATATTTACTTGAAAATTGTGTTTGTGCTCCAATTTTGAAACGTTAAGGTTTTGAGGAACCACTGTAGGTGATGTGCTGCAATATGTCTCAAGGCTTATAAAGTGTTCTTTTTTTAGTTACTACAGGATAGTGATTACTATTACATTTTTACCTCTTCTATTGGTTGCATATTTCTGAAGACGAAAGAGCCTATCAGAGAACAATGATGCATATTTCATCTAAGAATTATAATTTGAATTTGCAGCATTACACTCCCAAATTTGTTTGCATTTTACTTTATAATTCTATATTGTTTAAATACCTGGCTGTGAGTCGTTAATAAATTACGTTTTTGGATTTCTATTAAAATGTTTATTTATACCTTTTTTAAATTAAGGAATTTGTGATCACAATACATCTATATTACTATCCTTGTACTGTGTTCGTTTTATAATATTCTTTTGTTTATGATTTATGACTACATATTATTACTTTAGATTGTTATGTAACAGAGATATATTTAAAAAAACAACAGTAAATGATCTTTTTCCATGCCTTTAGGGCATATAGGGCTAGACCTATACTTTTATAGACCAATCGGCACAAGATGGACGAATGGTCAGCATCACGCCAACCGCCTTTACTTCCCGGGACTACACCCGGTATCCACTCAAGGCTGAGTCGACCTGGGAGCCAAGGTCATTTCTGAAAAAAAGTCTGGCTCCGCCAGGAAGCAAACGCACCACCTTCTGATCGGCGGCGAGCGTCTAGCTGCTTTGCCAGGGTGACTCCCAGAGATGAAGAGAAGTGCTCATATTTCAGTGAGAAAATGAGACAAAGAGGTTATAGAAAGGTGAATATAGAGAAGACTGAGTTGCACTTCATTTAACACAGAGTTGCACTTCATTTAACACTGATTTGCACTTCATTTAACACAGAGTTGAACTTCATTTAACACAGAGTTGCACTTCATTTAACACTGAGTTGCACTTCATTTAACACAGAGTTGCACTTCATTTAACTCAGAGTTGCACTTTATTTAACACAGAGTTGTACTTCATTTAACACAGAGTTGCACTTCATTTAACACAAAGTTGCACTTCATTTAACAATAGAATATACAGCCGTCCAAAATTATGAGAGAATTGATGAAAGCAAGTCAAACAGTCAAAATTACAATTTTGAGAGCATGCATCTTCCATGTAGACGGATGTGAGTCGCAGGATATCTCCCAGTCTTTAAGAAAGAAAATAAAGATTTTTGAGCTGAAATGCTATAGAAAGATTCTCAGATTGTCCTGGACAAAGAAGAGAGAAATGCTGACATTTAAAAAGATGTTGACATCAGGGAATATTGGCTAATAAACAGCATCTTGTCTCAGGAAACTGAAATAGTTTGGTCATGTCAAACATCACGGCCGAGTTGAAAAATAATAGCAGATAGTATGGTACCAGGAAGGAGGGGCAGACCATGCCGGCTGCTACTGTTTTTTTTTTCCAATTCACTATACCACTTGATATGTATAAAATATTTCAGTTTCCAAGAAAAAAACGCTGTTTGTGAGCCCATTTTGTTCACCCAGATCGTTTAGAAATGTCAGTATTTCTTTTTTCTTCTTGATCAGTAGTGTTCTAAGAATCTTTCTATTCTGTTTCATCACTGCCAGTTAATGCCTCTGTGATACTTTTAGCAGTGTAGGCGGGAGGTGGGTGGAGGGTCTTTGAGTCTAAGGATTTACATTCGCATGGCTAGGGTTGTCGCCACGACTATGCGACTGTGCAGTAATTTTATTTTGCCCCGACAGGACAAATCCCCATTTTTACCGAAGATTCGAACCCGGGTCTCCCACGTGAGAACCCATCGTCCTAACCGTTCGACCAGCGCTCCTCTCGTTTCAGCTTAAAATTCACTATTTTTTTTACCTTATAAATTGCAGGATAGTTCATGACTTACATCCGTATGTTGCTACAAGAAAATATTTTAGCATGCAGCCGATACAAAATACACATCATTGCCAAAATGCAGTTTAGTAAATATCTGCTAACCTACTCACAAACATTATCTTGAAAGTAAACAAAGATAAATATACACTGCTATCATGAACAAGGTTATCAAAACCATCATATCTGTGTGTCAGGGTTAGCTTTTAAATCTTACAGTGAAAATAGCTGTGATAAACAGATATCGCAGTATACACACAGTTGTGTCTCTTGTAGGAACCAGGGGGAATTTTGGGTTAGGGTAAGCTTCATTTATTTAGGTTATTTGACCAGCTTTTCTTTTCCTTGGAAGTCCATCTACTGTTGTTATTGAGTATCAGTGAGTAATATACATTTTCCTTTACAAATGAAATTATTCTCTGCCAATTATAAGTAGTTAGAATTTACTGTAGCAAAGTAAGAGTTCTTAGCAGCTTTGAAGAGCCAGTCCTTATGTATGGAAGATGTATTTGTTTGGTTGGCTTTCGTCAACTAAACTCTGGTAGGTAGGTAGTTGTGCCCCACCAGGACATCACACAAGCAAACATCTGGTGACACAAAGTGCCACAATACAGAGGAGGACCACCCGTGGAAAGGTCCCAGAAACACTGTTTAGCCATTAGGCCATATTTTATGCCCGGCCTTATTTAGGGCCCCGCAAAAGACCGGGTGGGGCTTCGAATAAAAAAAAAATTGCAACCCACATGGGGACGACTTTCGTTATATGATAAACTCTGGTGGAAAGTCTTTATGTGTCCATTTCTAAACTTTAACTTTATTCTAGGGCATGAAAATTGCATGTACATCTGTTTTGCAGATTTGGCTTATTTGTTTGCAGTCTGTTGGTTCCTTGCCTCTCAGGCAGATGTACTCTGACTTCGAGGATACAAAAAAGTGAATCAGCAGTTAGCTGGTTAGTGAAAAATTATGTGAAAGCTACAGAGATGTGGTTTATTAGACAAATGATGATAATATCATGGGCAGACTGATAGGCACCTTTCTGTCTTTCTAGACGATAGTGTTATAGTGTGCTATGAGGAGGCATGGGACTCACAGCCCATGGCGATGGCGAGTGTGACTAGCAAGACCCGACCTCGTTAAGAAAAGTCTTCCACAATTATAGCATGGGATTTCAGAACCGCTGTTGTCAAAATGTGTCTTTAGTCTGTTTCTTCTCAGACGCTCAGTTCTCATCCTTTCTGCAATTATGTATGCCTCCTTTCTCATTTCCTTCCTGATGTGCCTCCTCCACACAACACTGCCCATGGTATTTTGTTCACATAAGTCCACCTCAATACCCGAATCATTCATGTCCCCGTGCACACATCTTTATATCGTAATAGAGGTCAGCCTCAAAACTTTTTACCCGTCACCATAGAGGATGCCTTTGGGGACTCTGCCATCCTCTATTCTCCACCTACATGAGCCTTCGTAAACTGAGCATTGAGAAGACTTGTAATACCTGCTCTTTCCAATACTTTAGTGTTTGCGATCTTGTCCTGCCACTTAATGCCAAGTATTCTTCTTAGGCATCGCATGTGGAAGCTATATCTTGGTGCGAATAAGCTGACCAAGTTTCACCGCCATAAAACAGAATGCCTAGAATACAAGCCTAAAAGCAAGAGTAGATAGACATGAGCAGATTAATAAAGATTAATTGAGATGTCTTGAGACTAACTGACTTAATATGGGAACTGATTACTCACAATAGAAGGAGACAATATACACTCTTTGGTCACATGACGATAAAGAGAAAACCAGTACATCATGACAATGGACAAGTGTGCGTGCGTGTGTGTGGGTGTGCATGCGTGTGTGCGTGCGTGTGCGTGCGTGTATGTGTGTGTACGTGTGTGAAATCAAGAGGCAGCCCTAGGAGAATATGGATTAAAGACATTAAAGAGCTTCTACATGGGCACACATATGTGTATGTGTGTGTGCATGTGTGTGAGCGTGCCTGCGTGCGCGCGCATGCTTGCGTGCTTGTGTGTGTGTGTGCGCGCGCGCTTCTTCTTTTTCTGCCCATTCTGCACATTATCACTCAGTGCAGCATTCTTTGGTCATGTTGTGAGGAGGAGAAAACTTGAATACATCGTGACAGTGGGAAAGTTGGAGGGGGGAAAAGGCAGAGGAAGACCAAGAGAGAAGATGCTGGACAGTGTTACGTCATGGTATGGAACATCATTTATGTCAGAACTGATCAAAAGTATACGAAAAATAAGATTGTGGATATGACTACTAACACCACACGACATGGACTGTAGGAAGAAGACACAGATAAGGTCTTCAACCAAATCAAGCCAAGTCTTCCTATTCTCTGCTGCCACAAGCATCTCACCCCAAGTCTTTCTCATTTGTTACTCCACTGTCCGATTCCTTTTCCATGTATTATTTTTTTTCCTGGTCTACCTTTATTCCTTTGATTTTGTGGATTGCAGTACAAGGAAGGATATATATAAATCGTAGACTGGAAAATTCTTTCAATTTGATGTTTTATTTTGTCTTTAAGGCAGACAGCATGCATTTTTTTCGCTGGTTTGTGCTTGCAACAAAGGCCGGGCTGTTTATGCTTCTGCACGAATTCCTTACGCAACAAACAAATGCCCAAGAAATGCTGCAGGTAGTTAAGCGATTTGGTGGACAGTACAAACCTGCCTTCACAACCGTAGATCAGATCAACAGGCCAGTAACTGCCCAACAAGGTCACAGCTCTCCAAATCCAGGAAAGTATAGCAATGCCAGCTCTCAGAAGAAAAAGACAAGTAAAGGTTGTAAGTGTGATTGTATCTACACAAATGAAAAACAGCAATGTCAGACACCCAGGAAATCTTCACTAACAAGTACCACAGACAGAGACGTGATGGATCCTCCCTTGCAAGTCAACGGGATCTTCCCTTCTCTAGCTGTCACAGCAAGCAGTGGACCCATCCGGACAGAATGTGGTATAGGAGCCCTAATGCCTTGGGCTGATAAACTTTACATGGTTACCTACCTGTCTGCTCCTGGAGGTGGCATTGGAACAGGTCTTTATGCAATTGATGAAAATTTTGTGGTGAGGATAACTCTTATTTGCTTACATTATCATCTTCATCTTCAAATTTCATTCTGCCATTAAACATTGTGGGGAGGAACCGTTTGTGATTTATTGCTAGATGGGCAGCAATGGCTATTGAAAATGCATGTTCATGTAAAAGTTCTTTAATGCCTTCAATCCATAACCTCCTAGAGCGACCT